>OX422140.1:219178256-219252766 GCA_949129095.1 Volucella bombylans
GGAGGAACTCCTCGCACTGCTGAAAGAGAAAGAGTGCGAAGGGCTCAAATTCGTGGGGGTCAAGCCGTTTGTCACGGCTAGAGCTAAAAGGGAGGAGCGGAAACTACCGTTCTTCCTGGTCCACCTAAGTCCCGACAGCAATCTGGATGGTCTAAGGAGTATCAAAGTCCTACAGTCCTACCAGGTTGTACACTGGGAAAAATTAAAGAGGAGCGAAAACATTTTACAATGTGTTCGCTGCCAAAGGTTCGGGCACGCCGCGTCGAACTGCGAAATGCCGCCTCGATGCGTGAAGTGCGGAAAGAACCACAAATCCGAGAAATGTGCTCTGGGTAAGGACGGAGAATCTGAAAAAGCCAACTCTCTTGTGCGTTATGTAGGAACACGGGACACACCGCAAACTATCGGGGTTGTCCCAAATTTCAATATATAAAAAAAGTAAATCTGGCTCGGCAGCAGAAAGTGGAAGCTAAACGTCCACTCGTGCAGGTACAAACACCAGCCGTTACTCCCCACATTACCTACGCCCAAATGGCGCCAGGTAGGGGTAGTACGGCACAAAAAACAAAGGTAGCTTCTCAGGCCCCATCGCCTAGAGTAGCTGAACCGGTACCTGACATGCTAGCAATCTTACTCTCAATTCAGGGGCAGATGGCTCAGCTTCAACGTCAGATAACAGAACAAGCTACGCGGGTAGATCAAATATACGCGCTGCTGCCAGGCCTAACGCACCTACAGCCGTAATGGGTACGTACATGGCGGAGCAAACTCTGAAGGTCCTTGCTGTGAATGTTAATTCACTGATTAGGCTCGAACGAAGAGCCGCACTATTTAAGTTGCTTAACGACCAAGCCCCTGATGTGCTTTTGGTTAGCGAAACTAAGCTTACCAAAAGACACAAAATGAGGCACAAAAGATACAAAATAGTACGGAGAAACCGGCCCAACTCCATTCAGGGAGGAGGCGTTGCGATTTTCGTACGAAAAGGTATACGTTTTAAAAGAGTATACAGTTGTGTAGTACGTAGGTTCCTGGTGCTGGAAGCATGCATCGTGTATATCCCTCTCCGTAGTGGAAAGCGGTTGTACATGGTGTCTGTCTATGCGCCTAAGGCTACTCAATCTACTTTATTCATCTCAGAGCTCGAGACGCTTTTTCGATTCCTGAGGCTGGAATTGGAAGACAACTATTTTATTATCGGCGGAGATTTCAACGCCAAACATAGTGATTGGGGAAATAATACACCAAATACTAGAGGGAACCTACCATTCAATTGGTGGGGTCAGCACAGTGTGATGTATCGACTCGGGCTTAAGGCGACGGATAGTCCGTCGTTTCCCAGACACGGGTCCTATTTGGATCTTCTGCTGTTCGACTCACGAATACAACTGACATGCACTAACCAACAAACTACAAACTGTCTACGCACTTTCGTGTATGGCAGTGACCATTGCGGTCTCAGCACCGAAATAACTGTTCCCAACGAAATTGCGGAATTGGATGAGTTTGTCCAAAGGCATTCCTGCAATTATAGTAGGGTGCGTTGGACACACTTCACTAGAACACTGACTAGAGCACTCTCCTCGAATTCGCTCTACCCACCGTCCAACAGAAATCTGTCAAACGAGGAGATTGACAGGTACCTAAGACTAATGGATGAAACAATCCAACGAACAATGGACAAAACGATACCTCGGTACCAACACACTGACGAAGAAAACTTATTCCGCAACGCAACTATTGACGCACTGCCTACATAAAAGTAGGCTGCTGTCAAGACTAAAAACCTTGTACAGACAGTTTACTGACAGACATAACCCGGAGATCATGACACTGAAGTCGTCGATTAAAAACCTCCAAACATTAATAACGGAAAATTACAGACCATCTGTAAGTTTGTATTGGAACAATAAAATTCGGGCTGTAAACACCAGGAACCCGAATATGTTCCCGCAAATAAATAAAATATTTCGGAGAAATAATCAGAACGACCTCCCATGTCTTAAAATCGCCCGAACGACGAACAACGAACAAATACTGGTAACAGCGGGCATAGATCCAAATGAGGCTGCTGATGATGATAACTTCTTTGTGATGGAGGATCCGCAGGAGCAGGTAGAGACTATAGGAGCGACTTTCCAGGAAGTGTACAAGGAAATTGTTATCATTGGCCCGAACCACGATCTGGAGAATCGAGTCCTTATGCGCAATTTCTGCCTTCGAAATGAAATTGCGAATTGGCGATTCGAGAGCTCAGGTTTCACCCAGTTCAGTGACGAAAATATGGCAAATAATGCCATCACCAACGAGAGGGTACTACCCCCGTTCATTTCGAAGGAGGAGCTCCAAATGATCTTCGATTCACTTAGAAGTAAGATCGGGAACCGATGGTATTCCGAACATTGTGCTTCGACATCTTCCTCTAGAAGCGGTAGACATTTATACCACCCTGTTTAATAATGCAATGAATAATGTACATTATCCAGCACATTGGAAAACTGCGGTGGTACATCCCATCCCCAAAAGGGATAAAGACACTTCCAATCCGGCGAATCTCCGCTCGATAAGTCTCCTTCCAAACATCAGTAAGGTGTTCGAGAAGGTGATCAATAGAGTCCTGACTAAGTGGGTTGAGGACAAACATATAGTTCCGGATAATCAGTTCGGTTTCAAGGCGGCGCATGATATCTTTCATGCTGCGTCGAAACTGGTTTCTGATACCCAATGGAACAAAGCCAAGAACCAGTGCACTGGTGCCTGCCTGATTGACTTGGAGAAAGCCTTCGATACCGTATGGTTAGAAGGACTCTTTTTCAAGCTGGACAGGTTGGGCATTAGTAAACCACTGCTCTATATTCTTTTCGATATGCTCTCCAGTAGACAGTTCATCGTGAAGAATGGCGATGTGATTTCTGCTGGAACATTTAACATTAAAAACGGTCTGCAACAAGGTGCGGTAAATTCGCCGATCCTATTCAACATTTACACAAGTGATCTGATAGGTTCACTTCACCATGCCATATCGTACGCAGACGGCATAATCGCGTACAGATCAGGTCCAAAGATTGAGGTCATTAATATACTTTTGCAGCGTGACTTCGACAAAATTAAGCGATATTGCGATGACTGGAAGTTGAAAATCAACTGTCAGAAGTCGGAAACCATCTCTTTAGGACGCCTTTGTCTGGGGCCTCTAGGGACACCAGAAAGAATTGGCGAAAGTTCTCTATCGTGGGACTACACGGGCAGCCACTTGCTTGTCGAAATGTAGTCAGATACCTTGGGATCTGGCTAGATCAATTTCTGTATTTTAACAAACATATAGATGTTGCTCTGGCCAGAGCCGCTTTTGCCCTTACAAAGAGATTGTTTTATAACAGCCAACTCGATGCGAGGGTGAAGGTGATCTGCTACATGGCCCTTATCAGGCCCATGCTTGTATTTGGATGTCCCGTGTGGTTCAACGTGAGAGCAAGTTTATTGGAAAAGATTCGGTTGTTTGAGAGGGCTTGTCTTAGGACTTATCTCCGCTTATACAGAACACCAGAGTCTGACTACATAAAATTCTATCCTAATGAGGTCTTGTACAATAGGGCGAACCTAATAAGAGTGGACAATTTCGTCATTAAGTTGACTCGAAGGCACGTTGCAAGAGCAATAACCTCATCAAACAACCTGATCTCCGGGGCTTTCTACCCCAATTATATGTATCACGAGAGAGTTCGCTTTGACGGCTTTATTCCTCCAGAAGCGTTCCTCTATCTAGATAGTAAAGGTCTGGTCCAGGTCAGATTGGCGGTTCCGCTAATCTTCCACGTCGCTCGAACAGCTGCGGACAGGCGACTCAACTACGACAGAGACGTCGCACACGGCAGTGCGGAGCGTCTCCGGTTCAGTAGGTCGTTAGGTCGGTAGGGAGTCGCGACATGAGGGATGTTGCTCGGCAGCACCAACAATTTTGGTGGCTGGTTGAGGGAGGGGAAGTTTCGTCGTCTAATTCCTCCAGTACTAGGTAGCTCCATAGGAAGCAAAGTCGGTCGTCTGACTATTTTATTAGCCATGGGCGGCTTACATAGTTTTAGATAGAATTAAGTTAGTTTTTAAGAAAAAAAAAATATATAAAAACACAAAAAAAAAAAATATATATATATATATATATATGCATATACTTATATATTAAGTATATAGGTATTATGGATGTATATGTATATGTATGTGTATGTATGTATTAGATGTAAGTAGGTTAAGTAGGTTAGGTAGTCTATAAGGTTTTAGTTTTAAGTTTTTATAATATAAAAAAACAGTCCATTTACTTTTACTTTTTTTAGTTAAAATTTATTTTCTTAGTTCTAGTATTAAGTAATGTTAAATTGAATATAAAATTAGAATGTAAGATTCGTCGAAAGACATAGTTTAAGTGTTAGGTTTAGCTTAGAGCGCCCGCATGGGGCCAGTAAGTTAAAATAAGATTATTTGTAAGTTATTTAGGCTAATTTTTAAGCATTTTTTTGTCTAGCATGTAAGAGTAAATTAATTAGTTAAATAAAAATGCATTTAAACTGAACTGATCGTCCACCGGACGGGAGCATGTTCGGAAATACAAATGAATTTAATTTCATATAGATATTTTATTTGTTGATATAGTCATCTTTGTCATATCAATTTAAAACTTAAATGTAACGTAAGATTATGAATTGCAAATTTGTAGTAGAAATGTATGACAGTTAAATGTTAAAATATGGATGTAATTTCCGGACCAATAAACTTTCTTTTTGCTGTAACAATTGATCAAGAAAAGACGTGTTTCCTTTAAACCGCATTTTTCTACCCATACTTTACCCCACAAATATTACACAAAGTGAAAAAACCCTACACACCCCAACAGACGCTATCGGAAGTATCAAAGAAAATGAAGAGCATTTGCTGCGACTGTTGAAGAACCAAACATCTATAGTTGACTCAACTTTACACATAATAAATAAAGATCAGTTAGCGGTTATGGAAAAATTTAGAACTCTGAATGATCGGACGAATGAAATAGTCGATTATTCTAACCAAGAGCAACTCATCAATACTGCTCTGGGTGTTTCTATCGAATTAGCACTGGTCATTTCGAATATAAAACGGATTAAGTCAGCATTGGTTAATGTATTAATTGACACTAATCAGGGCAAAATAAACCCAATGCTTCTTTCACCACAGCAGTTAAGCACGGAGATCTCGTTTATAAAAGGTCCCGTCCCTATCGCACTTCGCTTGCTGATAGACTCTTTAGACTCAGTTCAACTGTTCAAATTAATGTCCATAAAGAGCAGGATGATCAATAACCACATAATTTTTCATCTTAAATTCCCACTAGTCAATAGAGAAATACTGGAAATATTCAAGATTATACCAGTACCGATAGTGGACAACAGCAAGTTCATTGTGATCAAACCAGATACACCATATTTAATCATAAGTCAACAACTTAACGAATACTACCCCCTAACAGATCAAGCCCTAGCCAGGTGTTTAGTTACTCCACCTGCAACATTTCTGTGTGAACAAACAAAGCCGTTGTATCACAAGGGAGCAACAGTAAGCGCATGTGTGGTCAATTTATTAAACAACATGCCATTATCCAAGCAATGCAAGACAGAGACCCTGGATGAAATTCAGACTTGGATTCAGCTCACAAACCCGAACGAATGGATTTACGCAGTTAAAACTAAGACCACATCAACGCGGTAGCGACAGTAACATTTCACCAATGGAGCTTGAAGGTTCGGGACGCTTAAAAATTGAGCCTAACTGTTTAATTAAACAAGATCTATTGACGCTGCGACGACATCAGAGTTATTAAAGCAACACAAGGGCCTCATACACCAAACTAAGCAATCTGACGGACATATCAACCCCAACCAAGCAGATTTCAAGTATCCGGGTCCGAATTAAACCTACCTCCATCAGAAGAACTCGAAGAGTTAAGAAAACAATCCAAGGATCTAGTTCAAGCTGAGCTCCCAAACAAAATTAACAATCACAACGTTCATCAATATTCTGTTGCATACCTAGGACTAGCCCTGGCCATAGCCGCCATTTGTATTTGGGCATATAGACGAAAATCATCAAACAAGCAAACGAACCTTGATGGCTCCCATGCACCAGAACCAGTACCAAGGAAACACAGGAGCTTAAGCTTACCATCTACGGAACACTGTTGAATTTCATAATTCAATGAGGGAGGATGTTTAGAACATAATGAATACGTCACGAACAATGTCGCCGAAACAATTCACCTTGAACCCATGAACGCGAAACAAATACCAGGTGTTTTCACTGCAAGGTTGTTTGGATGAATTTTGAGCCATATGGTCGTGAATAATTAGACAATTTTTTTGTTGCACTTACTAGTAATTTTTGCTCAATAAACAAAATTGTGCTATATTAAAATTATTGTCATACACAAATTGTATGAGAATTAATTTATTGTCAAATAAGCAAATTGTATAGTTGTAAATTGTATAAATATTATTAAGTTTGAAGCAATAAAGCACTGATTTTTCAACACTAAGAAGAAGAAGTCGTATTTAGTTCTTCCCCCACCCGATGTAAGATAACTAGATATCATTCAAAAATATACTGATATATTGGTACAAGCACCGAATATATCCACTGCACGATCAAGATACAAGGTACAGTTGCAAGACGTTACTGGGCCATTTTGGGCCGTCGAACGAATAAAGCAATAAATTCAACAAGATAACGAAAATGTGCGTGTGAGTATATCGCAATTGCGTGCGTCTCAATCACAAGTGGCAAGAGCCGAACGAAATCCACAACGACAATTGGAACGGAGACAAGCGCGCAGGTTCGTAATTGGTACACACAGAACAAATGACTGACAACGACAACAAGTACATCGAACATTAAGATCCGCTTCGTTCCTTCATCTAGCATTCGAGTACAACCCAGATATTGAATATTCCGCTCATCCGAAAGTACTGATTGGTGCTATGGACAAAGAATGCCCCCATTGTCATGAGCTCAAATTCAAACATGGGTCAGCCGGCATGTGTTGCGCACCAGGAAAAACGCAACTACCAGAAATTGAGACACCATCAGAACCATTGAACGGCTTGCTCATCGGCACGGATCCAGATTCAAACATGTTCCTCAAGTCCATTCGCTGATTCAATTCATGCTGCCAAATGACATGCAAATGGTCAACAATTCAATTCAACTTTCAAAATCAAAGACCAAGTATACCACAAAGTGGGCTCATTGCTGCCAATGCCGTACGAACCACATCAATTTTTACACATTTACTTCATGGGCGGTGGGAACATCAATCGTGTGGACCCCGAACGCGCTCTCGCCAATCGCGTGGATGCACGTTGCGGCTACAATAACCTCAATTCACCTGAAGCCAGGCACATGGTCGGTGAGCTGGACGCCCTATTGAATGAGCCCAATAAGTTATTGAAATTCTTCAAATCACACTTGCACGAATTGCAAAGTGACAATCACGCTATTGTCATAAGCCCTGATAAAACACCAGTTGGAAAGCACGTGCGTAGATTGAATGCGCCTGTTGTTGACGACCTTGCTGGAATCATGGTTGATGAGCGCACAGCGACGCGAGAAATTGTGATTCGAAAAAGACAAAATAATCTGGAGTTTATCGCCTACACACACCGCTCATATGACGCTCTCCAATATCCGCTAATTTTCTGGAAGGAACAAGACGGATATTGCATAAACATTAACCAACGAGGTCCCGCCACAGGTACTTCATTCATTATGAACACCATTTTGAATTAATATTTATGAATATGTTATTGCTGGTGCCGAAACAAACAAGAAAGTGAGCTCGATTGACTTTTATGCGTATCGTATGAGAATTAGACGCGGTCAGGACAACGTCATTCTGTCATGTCGTGAGCTATGCCAACAATTCATCGTCGACACGTAATTAAATTTTAGCCTTAAGTATTCAAAATAACTAGTTCTAAGTAAAATGTAAATAAAGTCGAAAGACATAGTCATAAGAATTTAGAGTAGCTTAGAGCGCCTGTGTGGGGCCAATAAGTTAGTATAAGATTGTTAAGTAATTTTAAGCTAGCATTTAAGCATGTAAGAGTTAGTATGTAAGAGTTAGTGATTAAGAAAATAAAATGCATTGAACACTGAAAAACTGAAAATTAAATTTTTTTTTTAATTTTGGTGGGGGCTAACGCCCCCATGTATTTTGCTTAATACAAGCTTAAAAACTATGATCTTAACTAATAAAATAAGGTTTAGTTATTAGTAGAACTTATTACTAGGGCTTAAAGCTAAGGATGGTGAAGGAGATCGAATTTGAGGGAAAGTGTTCTGCGGTGCGGTGGATAGGTAGATAAAAGAGACGGGTGGAACGTAGATTACGAGGGTTAGTGTAAACGAAAATGGAGTTGTAAAGAGACGTGCAATCGACGGAGCCTGAGAGCAGTCGGTGAATGAAAAGAATGTCAGCTGCGTCCCTTCGTTCCTCAAGGGTATTCAGGTTAATGAGCTTGAGACGATCTCGATAGGGAGGTAAGATTAGAGGATCATTCCAAGGTAGATCTCGAAGAGCAAATCGAAGAAAACGACGCTGGATCCTCTCAATACGAGATACATGAACTCGTTGAAAGGGACACCACGCTTGGCTGGCGTATTCGAGAAGGGGGCGAACGTAAATGATGTATAGTGATCTGGTCACGTACGGGTTGCAGAATTCTTTGGACCATCTTTTAACGAAGCCAATATGCGAGCGAAAATTAAGCTGCCTGTCGCATAATATGCCAAGGTCGCGGATAGATTTAACAAGGGGTAAGGTTAGCCGTGGAGATGGTAAATTCGTTGAGGAGACTTCTTGCACTTACATGAGAAAGTAATCGATTGACATTTGGAGACATTGAGTTCTAAGCAGTTCTTGATGCACCAGGTGGAAAAACTATTTAGATCTATTTGAAGGAGGCTGGAGTCTTGTTGTGAGGAAATGGGTTTAAAAAATTTGGTATCGTCAGCATAGAGAGAAAGTGTTGAGTGTTGAATGGGCCTTTGAAGGTCGTTAATATCTAGGATGAAGAGGAGTGGATCTAGGTGACTACCTTGAAGAACACCTAAGTGGCCAAGAAAGGGGCCGATAGGACAGACCTGAAACGAACACTATAAAAACGATTATACAGGTAAGAAGATATCCATTTAAGCAAAATAGGTTCAAAGCCCAGGACGTACAATTTGAACAGGATTAGTTTATGAGATATCTTGTCAAAAGCCTTACTGAAATCAGTTGTTATCAACTTCTTTACCACTTTCTAAGGCTGAGAGAACAGAGGATACGAATTCTACGAGGTTAGTGATAGTTGTTCTATCCTTCAGAAAGCCGTGTTGATTGGGGGAAATAAAGGATTTACACTCGAAGCTTAAGGCTTCATGCAAAATGCTTTCGAGAAGTTTGGGTATATGAGAAAGTTTAGCTATAGGGCGGTAATTAGTGTCTTCGCTCTTTAATCCCTTTTTGTGTATGGGTGTTATGAAAGAGGACTTCCATATCTGTGGAAATTCACTTTGAGAGAGCGATAATCGGAAGAAATTTGCAAGGGGGCGGGAAAGAGTTGAGGAACACTTTTTAAGAAATATGGTTGGAAGGCCATCTGGGCCGGGTAAGTATTCATCATTAAGTTGTTATAATTTGTTTTCTATTACTGTATGATCAAAACTTTAAGAAATAGTGGGGCCAATGGGGAAGTAATTAGGTATTTGAAATAAGAGGGATCCGGTACGAAGGAATTATCGACAAAAGATTGCTTAAAGAAAGCAGCAAAAAAGTTGGCTATGGTATGCTGATCGGTTGATGATATGTTTTCGTATGAGAGGGATGGAGGGAAACTGTCTGATTTTTTTTGTAGTTAACGAATTGGTAGAAAGACTTAGGATCACTTATAAGTCTTGATTGCGCGCTATCAAGGTATCGCTGATAGAGAAACTTATAGAGCTGGGCGAATTGAAGGTATGACCCGAGATAGTTTGAATAGTCAGCAAAAGAGTTGGATCGGAGGAAAACTGCCCATAATAATTTACGCGCGCCTGTTAGATACCCTTTTACGGGCGGAAAGATAGAAGGAGGAGAAAGGAAAATTGTTTTTGTAGTGGTTTGAAACTCAGGTGTGTTTGGTTTCTATGTTTGCTCTCCAGGGGTGGGAGTCCGAATAGGACGGAGAGTTTTTCTTCACTCAGAGTGATTCGAGATATAATTCCCAGTATTTTTTTTTTCATTGCTTGAAACTCTTATAACAGCCAAATCTACGTGTCAGTGTTATGCCTTCACACGCAGAATTTTTTTGTCTGAGTTCCAATTACACAATGAAAAACTGATTTGCCATGGGCAGGATTCGAACCTGGACCCTCCGAGTGAGAAGCGTTTGCTACTACCACTACACCACGGCCACCCCATTGTTTCTTTTGTTACGTAAAGTGCGAAGTTTACGATTATACCACGGGGGGCTCGTAGAAGAGGTCCTATTACGCGAAAAGGGGACATAGAGAGAAATGGAATTGAATAATTCTCTGTAGAAAACAGAGAGAGCACTTTTTAGGGGCATATTGGCGAAATCAAAAAAACACTTACTAAGATATGCGTTAATTTTGCGGAAATTCGCTTTATGAAAGTCGTAAGAAGAGGTAGCTGCAGATGGGGTGGGGCGGAAAGGACAGTGGTGGAAAAGAGAAAGAAGAAGAAGTGGGGTCAGTGGTGAAAATGAGGTTTAATTGCCTACCCATATAGTTGGAGACTCCACTAACTTGGCATAAGCTGGAGTCTGTGAGCTCATCCAAGAAGAGACATTCTGTACTCGAGTTGGGGTTAGCGATAAAAAAAGATTCATCATCTGTTTGAGTCCAGTGCAGCTCAGGTAGATTGAAATCGCCGAATACGATGATATCATTGAGAGGATCAGATAAGTTAATTATTTGATCAACTGCATCGATAGCGAGTTGGTAGCATTCGATTGGTTAGGCCGGTAGGATGTAAAAACACATAATGTACAGGGACCTGCAGGGGAGTGTTATCTTTATTTAAACGTAGTCAATCTTAGAAGAAGTAGAAACAGCGATTGGTGAAGAGTTTAGGTCATTGCGGACGGCCATGTACGCGAAGGTAGAGAGCGAATGACTGCGATTCGTAAGACACAATCAACAGAAGCTGCGTGCGGAAGAATACATTCACTTGCGAGATGCTATCATGGGCAACTGCTATCAACTCCATCATTCTACCATCATTGTTCGTAGGCAGTCCATGTCATATGCAAGAATACATACAGTATGCTATAACTTTCGTGGGCTAGTGCGGACGACCGTTTTTATATTTATCACGTTTACATGTAATCCAAAGTGGCAAAAGATTACATTTTTGCTATTGCCAGGCCAAAACGCAATTCATCGTCATGACACTACAGCACGTGTGTTCAAACAAAAATTTAAGTCTTTAATGAGTTTCACTACAAAATTACACGTATTCATTTGCTGGATGCACAAATTTTGATTTGATTAGTTGACAAAATATGCCCTGAGTAAATCGATAGTGTAATTTTCGAAGAAATTCTAGATCCGTCTACTGATCAACTACTGTTCAATATTGGTACCACAAACATGATTCATGGCCCATGCGGTGACCTGAACCGTTCATCGCCGCGCATAGCAGATGGAAAATGTACAAGGCGTTTTCCTAAAAATTTCACCAACGACACGATCACAAACGTCGACGGATATCCAATATATCGTTGAAGAAATACTGATAATTCACGCTAAATATCAACAACGCAGACGTTGACATTGACAATTGTTGGGTGGTAGCATATTCGCCTCTGCTGAGCAAAACATTCAATGCTCATATTAATGTTGAGTTCTGCAGTTCGGTGAAGTCCATACAATACATTTGCAAGTATGTGAATAAAGGTAGCGATATGGCTGTGTTTCAAATTCAGAATAGCGATGTAAATGCTCCTCGAATGAAGGACAACGACCAAATATTGCGCTACCAAATTGGCCGGTACATCAACTCCAATGAAGCTGTCAGGCAATATCTTTGGCATTCTAACTCATGAACGGGACCCATCAGTTATACTACTCTATTCCGAAGTACCACGCTATGTCACATGGAATCAAATAAAAAAATGGATGTCCCGCAAGCAAGGCACACCATTGATGCGGGACCCGGGCTATTCAAATTAAACACTTTGGGCCGAATATACAAGTTAACACCCAACTGTTAGGTGCACAGCTAACTTTGGCGCTAACAAGTTGTTAACGATTCAAAACACAAAATTATTAAATCTGTTTATACATATATTTAAGAACATTAATAATTATGTCATATTACATCATGTTACATAACGTCACAAGATTGTATAGAATACCGAATATACGATATTTGTTTCAATTTCATTTATTTCAACCTTATGTAAATAACCTCATGTAAAATGTAAAATGTATTTTTTCCCGCCAAATTGTTGTACACATAAGAGCAAAATCATAGAAAAGAAAAGTAAACTCGTTAACGTACAGTCGAAATATATAAGATCATTATAACGATTGAAGTTCAGTGTTTCATTTTCAATAGTAAAAATTGAATTTTTTATTCCAGAATTCGAGCCAGATTAATTTGTGATTAATTTGTGTGTGCGCAAAGTTAAATCTAAAAAAAAAAAATATTAAAGTGCGGTTGGACTTTCAAAAACTGAACATATATACACATATACTATACTCTGTGGAAGTGTAAAGTGCAATCAAAGTGCATTTCAGTGGTTAACATTCGGAAGCAATTAAATTATATTGTGCAAATCGGGATTCCCGCGTCGTGCAATCCAATTTTCATCGTCAAACCAAGGCACAACACGTAAGTCCTTATTTTCTCTGTTGCTTTTTTACTCTTTTTTTATTTATTGATAACAAAAAGTATTACAATGTCGTTTGGAGAACTCCAAAAAATGCTTTTGGCGCAAATAGTGCGTGATATTGGCAATTTTAAAAAGACAGGCGAATCCCACCGAACAGCAAACTATTTGGCGGCTCGTCTTTCGGTTCTGGAAGACAATCTGGCTACAGCTAGACGATATCACGAGGAGATTACTACAGGCAAGTTCGAAAAGGAGTTAAAGAAAGAGGATTTAGTTCGCGTTTAGGAGCAAATTAGCGATAATTACCTTGATTATCGGAGTGATTTGTTGGATGTTATCGACAAACATGTGTCGACTACAAAAGCTTCTATTGCTTCTACTGCTTCGTCTGCCAATCCTTCGGTTCTTCCTGCCGTCACGAGTTGTAAAGATCTCCGTCTTCCAAAAATCCATATCCCAGAATTTTCTGGCCCTTATACAAAACGGCGGTCATTTCACGACATCTTTGTCTCCTTGATTCACACTAACGAATCACTTAGTGGAATTCAAAAACTGCACTATTTGAAGTCGAGTCTCATGGGCGAAGCAGCCCTTGGCGTTAGATGCAGGAAATTATCATAAGGATTGGGAACTGTTGACGGCGAGATTCGATCATAAGCGGGTTTTAGTTAACGCTCAGCTTAAGCTATTTTTTAATCAACAGCCGTTGGCTAAATAATCTGCAGAGGGGCTCAAATCCATATTGGATGTATCACAAGAATGCATTCATGCGCTTGACAATTTAGAACTACCGGTGACACATTGGGATGCAATCTTGATATATACAATCATTCATAAACAACCCATTATGACCCAACAGTTGTGGGAGGGAAAGCTTGGCAATACCAAGGAGCTACTAACCATGAGCCAATTTATAGAATTCCTAGAATCGCGGTTATGAACCTTGGAGGCTATCGGGCAGCAAGGAACGTTTTGATCCATCGCCAAGCGATGGTCGAAGTCGGAGACCACATCCAAGGCATTTCACGCAAAAGCACAAGCGAAACCGTCTCAGTGCAAGGTGTGTCATCAAGGGCAATACTCGTTGAGAAAATGTGTCCGATTTTTGGCCATGGACGTGACGCATAGGTACCAGGTGGTTCGCCAAACTCGAGTGTGCGAGAACTGTCTCGCCTATAGCCACTTTAGCCGTGACTGTCCCAGCAGCAAGGATTGCTACTTCTGCCATCAACGACACCAGACGCTGCTACATTCAGCTTCACCTACACACGCATCCGCACCCTACACACATACCGAAGCACACACATCATTACCCAACACTCACACATCAGCACAACAGATTCAAAACCACACTGGTAGCACTCCACCGGGGCAGGTAAACGTCAACCCAAACGCACCTAGCTTTCATCCGATGAGCAGTGACCAACCAAGTTCCAGCACACGTAACAGATTTTATGCTTCGCAGCACACCAACACGAGCATTTTGTTGGCTACAGCAGTCGCCAAGGTAAGGTCAGCTGACGGGAGATTCTTCGATCTGCGCGCTTTAATCGATTCTGGATCAGAGGCCACTTTTATCTCCGAATCAGATGCACAACTGCTCCGATTTAAAAAAACACCGCACGTTTGTAGAAATATCAGGGTTGGGAAAGGTCACCAACGATGCTAGTCAGAGCTACGTCGACATTATATTCAGGTCGAAAAACTCAGCGTTTGAGAGCTCTGCAAGGGCCCTTGTTTTTAAGTCGTTGACTGGGCTTCTTCCGGCTCAACCAACGATACTCAACAATTTAACGTACATCAATGGTCTACAGTTAGCCTACCCTGCATTTGACACACCCGCAACTATAGATCTGCTGTTTGGCACCGATGTCTACACAGAAATCATCCTCCCGGAAATTATAAGAAGTGCCAATGTGAACGAACCCATAGTACAGAAGACACAGTTAGGTTGGATCGTTTTGGGCAAGATTGCTGAAAAGGTTCCACGAAGTCTCAAAAGTTTTGTGCAATTGGTGGATCTCGACATAGAGATGAAAAGATTTTGGGAGATAGAAGAGGCACCGTTTCAAACCCGAGCATCGGAAGAGGACACGGTATGTGAAAAACATTTTGCGACACATACGAGACGAATACCAGATGGACGGTATGAGGTGGCGCTGCCGTTCAAAGAAGGAAGACGTCCAGCGTTAGGAGTCAGCAGGGAAGTTGCGCTTAGAAGATTGACGCATTTGAAATGACAATTTCAGAAGGATGAAAGGCTATACGAAAAATACAGTCAATGTATCATGGAGTATCTGACACTCGAACACATGGACCTCGAAAACGATGTCATCATTGCGTCACCGTATCATTCGTTTCTTCCACATCATGCTGTCCTCAAGGAAGCCAGCTCTACGACTAAACTAAGACTCGTGTTTGACGCCGCTCCAAAAGGCACGGATGGGACACCTCACAATGACCATCTGTTGGTGGGCCCCAAACTTCAAAATAACATAGTCGATGTTATCCTGAGGTGGAGGAAGCATCGATACACATTTATGGCAGACATCCAAAAGATTTACCGTCAAATTTGGGTCAATCCAGAGGATTGATATTACCAAGTAATTCTTTGGAGGCAAGCCAGGGATCAGCCGATAAAAGCCGTTAAGCTCAGGACTGTCATTTTCGGGACTGCACGTGCTCCCTATTTAGCTATTCGCGTTTTGCATCAAGTTGCTGAGGATGAGACACAAAGGTTTCCAATAGGAGCAAGGGTTGTCAAAGAAGATATGTACGTAGACGATCTGATAAGCGGAGCCGATTCCGTCGAAGAAGCACGGCACAAGAGGGATGAAGTCCGGAATATGCTTGCAACTGCTGGACTGAATCTCCGTAAATTGCTCAACGACATTCCTGTTCAAAGGTAATTATTGGGACGAACCAATTCCATCAGAACTCAAGCGCGAATGGGAGGTATTTTGCCATGAACTTCCACTGATTCACAAAATTTCGATCCCCAGATGTATTAGATTTAGAAACCACAGTTATTCAACAGAACTGTGATGCGTCAATGAAAGCATACGGAGTAGCAGTCTAAGTGCAGGTATTGGATGACAACAACAACGTTCACATGCATTTACTTCTTTCAAAGCCCAAGGTAGCTCCATTAAACACGATGAGTCTTCCACGCCTGGAGCTATGTGGAGCAGTTATCCTAGGCACACTTCTACGCCACGTTAAAACGTTCCTCGGTCTATCCAATGCCAAAGTATACGCATGGTCGGATTCTACCATCACCCTAGCCTAGATTCGTGGACACCCTACGAAATGGACCACGTTTGTGAGCAATAGGGTTTCGGAAATGCAGCGCCTTACAAACCGCGACGAATGGAGACACGTCCCAACCCAGTTCAACCCAGCTGATTTAACAACACGTAGAGTTTCTCCCTCAGCCCTAGGAACCCAAGATATATGGTGGAGAGGTCCAGCGTTCTTGAGGAGTCATTGGCAATTTGAGGAACCAGAACACCCGACTATGATTGAAACAGAAGAAGAGGCCCGGAAAGTCAAGGTACACCATGCTTGGTCACGACACAGACGATGACATAAGCACGTTTTTGTGTAAATACTCAAAACTACCAAAGTTAGTTCGAGTTTTGGCATACTGTTTGCGGTTTGGGCATAATTGCAAAGCGGGAACCAAATCCAAACGGGTTGGAGGACTTGAACCCGATGAATTACAAGCAGCAACACAGGCGGCGATTCGATTGGTTCAAATCGATATGTTTGCAGTCGAATTGAAGGAGCTACAAGGCCTGTAGAATGGTAAAAAATCCATGTTAGTATCAGTGTTAGGAGAAATATAGTATGTTGCGTTGGATGCAATTACTCGTATACGCCTTTCATATTTCAACGGTTAATGAAGGAAGTGAGTATTTTGTTGAGGAAACGGCGCTCACTGGGGATTTTTGTATACAAATGCGGAAAAAAGTATGTTTCTGCAAGAAAATTCATATTTTTACTACTGACCCAGTTGTATATGTTTCTATATGGAAAGAAAATGATTTAGAACAATGTTGTAGCCGTTAGAAAAAAGATAAGAAATATGTGGACTGCCGAAAAATATATAAATAAAAATATTTGTTCTTACCATAATTAATTTATTTACTGATTATACTCACATATACACACAAATTATGCAATTTAATTCGAGAGCTTTTCCAAATTTCATCCTTATACGAGTAAAAGAGAGCCTTTACTTCTTCGCCTAAATCACTGTTTTTTTTTTTACTAAGAGAAGGTGTCAAATGTGATATCAACGAGTCTGATGTTACCATCATTCGATGCATGATGTCTTCAATCGTCGCAATTCGGCTACATTTTCTGGAGTGTCTGGCTCTATACTTCTTATAGTCTTTGTTGCTGCATTCCTGAGCCTCTTCGGACAATAAACGCACAGGTAAAATACACTTTTGGAGGGTAGGTGGCATATTGTACCACTCATATATGGCAACAAACTTTTTTGCTGTTTGTAAACAAAAATATTAAAATTTTGTTGGATTCACATGAATATCAGCAAATCTTTTAACTAAGTCTTCGTCCAGGCATATGATGACAGAACCCAAAGTTGGATTGGCGAAGACGTGTTTCCAGAATTTATTGTACCCGATCCTTGCTTGACAGTATCAACTTGTATCCCAATTTTATCTTTAAGCTCTCGTTTTATCAATTCTTTTCTGGCTTCTTTTATTGGATGAATATTTGCGTCGACTCTGCCTAGCTTAAATTCAATGTTGTAGACTATATGCAGAACACTCTCCATCAGATTGATACGAGTATAGAGTGGTAAAATGGCGAATTTTAGTGCTTCTTCAATAACGGGCTTTTATTGAAATTCTTCAAATTTATATTATTTTATAAACACCTAGAATTGATTTAGGTTGAAAAAGTAGCTATTTAGCAATACATTGGTAGTAGTATTACAGAAACCAATTTGATCCCCGACATAAAGAGCCAGGAGCTATTTCCATCTTCTTATAATGTTTTTCGAGATGACGATCACTCTCACGCCTATAGCGTAAACAGCACACGAAACAGTAACTTTCAGCGGGTGTAATCGCTCCTGGTGTGTTATACGCGGATTTTCGGTGCCCCAGAAGTTGGCATATATTAACTTGTCAATTTGTAGATTCTCCTTCTTCTTCTTCTGTTAACCGTTGGAATATAATATAGAGGGTATGAATACATCAAACATGAATGCATTGCTTCTGATCCAGTTGTGAGGTTAGCTAGATTTTCATACCTTTAAATTTTTCTACGCGCCGTCAATTTCAATGATCCATTTTTCATTTTTATTTTGGTTTGCGGGTCTGCAAAAAAGACGGAAGGTCGGCACTTGTATGACTGATTCAAAAGCCAGTATCTTTTCACGCCCTAATCCAATTATTGAGTGATGGCTGGAAGGCGGTTTTCACTTTTCAACACAGATTGCAACAGTACTGAAACTTTGACACAGATTTCTTCGGTTACTTGCGTTGTGCACTTTACTTATTATTGCTTTGACATACCTGTACATATCGCGCAATATCCTTATTAAAACCTCTGGTGCATTGTAAAATTACAGCGCTGTTAATATTATATCTCCTAAAACACCCTCGAATGCTCGAATGTACATCCATCAGTTTAACAAATAAAATCAGGACCCATTTGAATGCATGGTTTTTATCCACCCAGGGTAATATAGTGTCACTGCCTGAAAACCCTTAGTTAAGTAATGCGCTAAAATACTATTTTCTATTTGTTCACTATGCATTAGTAATCATCCCTGATCCTCTTGAATAAAGTTTGGGGAGTTTTATCTTGGGGAAAAGCTTTTAAGCCTCAATCCAAAGCTCATGCGCCACCATCCACCATTAGGTTGCGAGGTTAAATCAACCGATAAGCTTAACTAAAACAGGTTCTATTTGCAAGTATGTTCTATCAATATCATGAAAACAAATTTAAATAAAACTAGTATTTTAATTGTATCTAATTGTGTTATATAGAAAGATATCTATATTTCATACCAAGCAAGTATAAGATTAAAAATAACAAAATTGTTTTTCTATTTTTATTATGGAAGCAAGTAGGTACGGGTAGTTGTATTTCTGTTTACATTCCTATGTATACTTGCGGTCATAAAAACCGCACCATATCAAAATGATTGAAAAATTGTTAATAACTACGATAATAATTTTTATTATGAAATGAAATTTTTGTCGAGTACTCCGCAGTAGTTAGTAAGTATTTCTATCTAATTTCCATCTGTTTATTGAATGTTTGAAAAGAGATATTAACAAAGAAATAAAAACCAGTTAATTTTCTTATTTTTTTAAAATATTTTAATACAGTCATTGGTTAACAAAATCAAACGATACATTTTTTATGTATGTGTATATAAGATGTTTAGATATGCCACTTTTACCAAAAAATTATCAATACCGAGTTGCTTCTCCTTTGGCGGTTATAACCGCTTTTATTCTAGAAGGCATCGAGTTTACTAGAAGTTCTGTAATATCTCTTGAAATTTCAGTATTCCATACATGTTCCAGAACTTCATTTAGCTTTTTTTTACTCTATGGTTTATGTTCAGCCACCTTACGTTTCATTACATGCCACAAGTGTTCGATTGGGTTTAAATCGGACGAATTAGCTGGCCAGTCTAGTCTAGTAATTCCGAGGTCATCAAACGTTGTCTTGAGCTGAAAATTATTGAAAGACTCTAGTTACTTGTCTGTTTATTATTTATAAAGCAGACATCTAGAAATTGATTTATAGCACTTTAAGTACGGATTTGGCGCGGTGGCAAGGTGCAGAATCATCTTGAAAAATGCACTTGTCAGTATACGAATGATGCTGTTCAATTGCTGGTACCAAAAACTCCCTTACTACTTCTCCATAATTTTGAGTGTTCATAGTTCCATTAACAAAGTAGAAAGGGCCCAAAACGTAAAAAGAAAAACATCCCCAAACCATCTGGCTTTGAGGAAACTTCACTGTTTTGACTATGCACTCGTCTTTGAATCTTTCACCTGCTGACCGTCGTACGTATGGCAAATTGTCGGCACACAACAAATTAAATTTACTTTCATCGGACCATATCACACATCGCCAATCATCCTGCGTCCAATTTTCGTACTTTTTTGCCCACGTCAACCGAGCTTTTTTCATTTTTGTGGTTAGGAGAGGTTTTTTCGCTGGTCGTCTTCCATATAAACCAATCGTCGGCATATGGTTTCGGCGCTTAGATCAACTTGATGAAATTCACTCAGCTCTGCTCTTATACGGACAGCACTTTTAAAGCGATCTTTCATGCAAATTCGTTGTAATACATTGTCCGTCTTCTGAGTTGTTTTACGTTTTCGTCCCGAGCCTTTTTTTCCTTTCCAGTGGATACAAATTTTCTTTTTTCTTCATCAGTCGTACGATAGTTGAATGACAGCATCCTATTTTAACCACAATCTCAAGATAGCCAAGCCCTTCTTCGACTAAAGTTAATATTTGAAGTTTTACGTCCCGAGTCAGTTGATGATATTTACCAGACATTTCACTTTTTTTTTACTTGTCACCGTCACAACTCAATTCAAACTGATTTTTTTGCACTGAATACGAGGCCGAACTCCGCTATTGGGAATACCCTTCATTAGTATGGGAAAAACCCTTACGATCTGATGTAATTAGACATTTTTTGAGATCTCATTAGGTGGTGCGGTTTTTATGACCACAAGTGTATATGGATATGTACTCGTATTTTGTTACAAAGTCATTACGTAGAAAAGTCAAGCAGTAAGATCGGTTTAATGTATTATTGTATTTACATGTGCAGTTTAAATGTGTAAATGAATGTGGCCTTCTTAATTTCTGATTTCCTTTGAAGAGGAAATTTTTAAATTTATTTTATAAAATGAATTACTATTATATTAACTTGTGCTTAGACGATTAATGCTCCAAATGGTTTATGCTAGAAAGCAAAGGGTAAAACGAGCAGATCAACTACATAAGCACCGGTAAAGTGTTTTTTTAAGTGCACCCGCATCCTTGAAAAAGATGAAAGGATGTAAAAAATAATCACCAATGGATATTATTAACACCTTTCAACGTTAAAAGGCAATCGATAACTTTCAAAGTTCTAATGCTACAAAACCCCTACAAGTCGTTGCCTTTTAAACTACATACTTGGTATACGCCAGTTTTTATAGTATTGTATAAATAAACGCTCCGTATGCGGCTCGAAATAGCGAACTAGCTGATGTTTATCCTTGGGATAAATAATTTACTTTTCTTTCGACCTCAGTTGAAATGTGTTTTTTTTCGGGCACTATTTTACGATAATCCATATTGATTGACTTAGCAATTCAATTTTAGTTTTGCTGTGCTCGCATGTATAGCAAAAACGTATGTGCTACTCGATGGTTTAATTTTACTTATAAGTTATTTATAGTTATTTTTATTTTGTCCATTTTTGTAATATTTGTTTAATCTTTTAACCAAGGAATTCTATATTATCTATATTAATATAATGAAAATAAAATAAATCGTTGGCGCGGCAGCAGGGATGGACCAGCTATTTCCTAATATCATATTTCCCATTCACTGTGTTGTTTACATTACCATTTTGTGCACAGTGATACCTGACTGTTTCTGAGGTTTTAAATGTCCCGCAGTGTGCTGATGTCGGAAAAGTATTGTAGAGTGCATATTCTACTTTTTGGTGGTGAACCTACCCACTGTGCAACGTAACCACGAAGTATTTTAATATTGGGATATATGTATCCGTCCCATTCATAATAAATGATTAAAACTTCCTTTCCCTAATTTTTCCAGTGCTTGTAGTTTGCAATAACAGGTATTACTTATATATTATATTTAAAAAGTATTATAATATTCAAATATTTATACATACTTATATGAATTAAATATTAATAAAGTCAAATCCGAATCCAATAACTATTCCGAATCTATACAAAGTAACAAAAAAAAATAAAATCTCCTTAAATATACAAAATACGTGGGTATACTGAGACCAAGAAACAATCGAATCTGAATCGATGGAAACATGGTTGATGAGGGAGAGAAAAGAACCACAAATCCTATGAAGTGAATCAGCAACAATGCACAAGGACCACATTATATCGCCGATATATTGGGTCAATAGACACTAAATGCCACCAGTGATACAAAAGTGCTTCATCAAAAAAATTGGAGGTGGAGAAGATCTAATTTTGCAGTACCTAAGATCGAAGCTCTCACGAGTTGGCGCGTTTATGAAGCTATGATATATAGTAATGAAATACCAGTTCGAAAAGTTTGTCCTCATTTATTTAATGTTGTCGAAAATGATTAATTGTTCCTATCAACGTTGTTTTAAACCATGAACTAAGGTCACCGGACCTTTCCTTGCAAGATGCCGTAGTCCTAATATCCTAACATATATAAGTAAAAGTCTATTATATTGTCCTGTAGACAAGTACTCGTATATATTCATATGAAAAAAGAGATGAAGAAATGTGGCTTCATTTTGAAAGTATTACCATCTAATATAGGCCATACCCAATAAATAAGTTTAAATTAGTATTATGCTCAAATATTCGCAAGATATAGGAAAATACTTAAATACTGCGAACGTGTTTAAATACACTCCGTTTGACCACAATGTTAATGCATTCTGATAATAGCCAGTAAGCACTGGGTTTTTAACATTGTTTACTTGGTGTTAAATTCAGGCACATCACTCATGAACAAAATACAACGGTTAGTACACTTAAACAAAATTTCCGTATCTACTTATTTAAAAAAGTTATTCATTCTATTATAAGTTATATATGAGTAACATACGAGTATCTTTGTTTGTAGGCATGATAGCCTCGCTGTACAGAGGAAAATAATTAACTAGTCTTATGTGCTGCTTATGGCTGATTTAAGTTGGCATATACGTAAACTAGTCATATCACTTATTAAAACTAACCCTCAAAGTAATATCAAATATTTATATGTTTCATGGTTGTATGAAATTGCGTAGGTAATTTTAAAACCAGCTTGAACATTCAAGTTGGAAAATAATAAATAGGTGCAAATGTTGCTTTTGATCTTATTTGTCTTTAAACTTTTGCTAAACACGGTCTAAAGGAAAAGAAAGTTAAAAGTATGGAATACAAAATAATCGCATTCATTGCAATTTATATATCCTTTTCATCCGCGGATAATTTTTTGAAGGAACCACGTGAGTAAAAAATAACAATTACGAGTACAGCTAAGATCCTACGTATGCAATTTTATATTTGAGTTGTGAATATCAGACAGATCTTGTTAAGATGGTGAAACACAAATAGATCGCCGTATAAAAAGTTAATTTCGAAATTCTCATACGTTATTTTATAATACGTGTTCTTATGGTTTTAAGTATTGGTTCTCATTAGTTTTAAATACTAATAGAACCTTCAACCCTAAATGTAAGAATATACATACACATTTAACAAAATATCAGACATATGTATGTCATTTTCATTGTGGATATTATACGAGTAGCATAAGCGCTAAGTAATTAGTCATAAATTAAAGCTCAACTCAATAAAATTAAGTAGCAAAATCTCGAAAGTGCGGTTCGAAATCAAGTACAAATATGTGCAAGTTAATATCGTACATACATTTGTTGTATAAAATCTATATAAAGTATATGTTATATTATTATATGTTACAATTTCACAGTAATTATTCACGTGAATCAGTTTTCTTGAATCTTTTTAATTTGACGTGTTTTACTATATGTTTGCGTTGAAAACGTGTGCTTCAGCAAAGTATTGTTGTTGCCTCATATAACGAATGATTGCAGAAAATTGTTATTGTTGTACTTAATGTTATTAATGTTATTTGCTCGATGTAGCTTCTTTTATGTACCAACATATTTTATTTAACTTTAATAAAACTGCTCAATTTAAAAAAATATCTAAGACGTACTAACTCGCACTTTGTTGCACTAATAAAAAGAAGTTTGCCAATGTCATGTGAAGATTCTCATTATTCTAATAAAATTATTATTTTCAGCTTGTTCTTTTTTACTTATAATTTTCCCCTTTTCTTATTTCTATTTACCGTACATGTTTTTTTTTATTCTTTGCTTTGTCTTACTGGATTACTAATTTTGTTGGATTTCTTTAACAATGGCGGGTTTTCAAAATTAATTTATTATTTCCTGTTACAGTATTAATTGCCCGATATTTTTTTATTTATAACTGGGAATGGGAGAGTAAAAAACCTGAGAACATGGTACTAAATAATAAAAAGTCGTATCACAAAAAGGTTTCAGCAATAAGTATATTTTCCAGATCACAAACAAAAGATAGGTCCCCGATACGACAATTTGGATGCTTCTGGAGCTCTTGTCACTCAATGCTCGGCTTTTTTTGAACTTGATAGATTTGTATCTGATTTTACTCGTGCTTTTAGACTTATTAAACCGTAATGAATATGCTTTTTCTATTATGCAATCAGGTAGATCAATCGATGTTTTCACTTCACTAGATGACTTAGTAAGGTCAATGCAGCAAATTTTATAAACAGCGATCGCTTGATCGTTTGATAGCTTGATCGCTTTCTCGCTCGTCGCTTACTCCGATGTCTTACGCATTGTCAAAACATTCCTCAATGATTCTGCTTTATTATTACGAATTACGTAATTGTCATTATTACTGCGATGTATTGTATAATAACAAAAAAAAAGTTGCGTATTCGCAATTATAATTCTCTTACTACAATATTGTATATTCAAACAAACTAATACGATTATCACAAACATTAATAACATACCAACGTATGACTTTTTTAAGTTCCATGTTTTGTGTGGGTTTCAAAATACACATATGTACATTATATATGTTATTTATATTATAATTTATTATTATACTATATTTATTATTATTCATATTATTATAATTTCTTACTAACTCGAATTATGGATTCTGCTATGCCTCTGAAGACAGCCAAATTAAAATATCATGAAGAGCGGAGTCCATTTAAGTTACATTCTATCAACTTCCTTTCCTAACATAATCGTAAACGTATTAATGCTTTCAGCTGATTTACCGCTGGCAAAACATTTACCTACTGTTATAGTCGATAATTGTTTATTTAATTATTTCGCAATATCACACAGCAAGTATCAAAATAATCAAACATGTTATCACCAGCCACCAAATCGGTCTGTGCTCTAGCTTAATGTTGACTGACTTGTGTTTGTTCACCCACGCTCTCCGCCCTCTGGTCCGCCCACTTTGGTTCGCTCACTATGGTAGGGACTGTTAGCTACAAGTCGCCACATCCCTACGATGATTTTCAGTTTCAATTTCAATCCCGACGTTGGCGGTTGAGTATCTTCCTCGAAGACCCGATTCTCAGGTGACCCACTCGAGTTCTTGTCATCGGGGGTTGTCCCTATCTCTACGCTTGTGCCTGTAAATAAAATTTTTAATAAATATGCTTTAGGGCTTAGTATATAAATATATGTATGTATGGTATATAAAATCCAAATCCAAAACCTGTGGTTGGGAAAGCCGGGACTTTCTTTATATGACTTATGTTTCTTCTAACCAGCTTGCCACCCCCTCGCACCGTTACTTCATTCTGCTTCCGTTCGATCACTTCGAATTCGGTTGAATCGAAAGTAGTTGTCAACTTGCTCTGGCCCGCCATGTTGCGGAGGAACACTTTATCTCCCACTTTTATTCCACATTCTCTTGCTCCTCGATCCTTGTCTCCTCTTTCTTTCCCTTTTTGTTTGACTATTGTATCCATATCCCGTGCTTCTGAGTTCAAGATATTCTCATTAATATTCTTTTGAACAAGAGTTTTGATGGCGATTTTCCTGTGGTGCCATGAGGTGTAACGTTATACATTAGCATAAACTTTTGAAACTCCTTCTTATAATCCGAACCCTGAGCATTTGCTATTTTAAGTCTCTTCAGAATCGACCGGTTCATGTTTTCCACTTCCCAACTTGCCTGCGGCCAGTAGGGCGGTGACGTCATTAGCTCGATATTATTGGTTTTACAGTAAGATTTGAACTCATCACTAATAAACTGACGTACCTGGAATGATAGTCAATGATGACGAATACGTAATCATGGCTCGGCAGGGGACCTAGTAAATATATCGCCACACATTGCCACGGCTCATCTGGAAAATTATGTCGCTTCATCGGTGTTGGTTGCATCGGACGAGATACGAAAAAACATTTACGACAATTCTTTACATAATTTTCTACATCTCTGTCAACCAATGGCCACCATATTTTTGTGCGTACCCTCCGCTTCATCACTGTTTCTCCAGGGTGACCTTCGTGTGCCAAGCTTAGGATTCGCGGTCGTAGCACTTCTGGTATGACTATCCTAGTGCCACGTAGAAGAATATTTCCCAGTGAACAGAGCTCATGTCGGAATGGGTACTTTTCGTCTTTGTGACCCAACCATCATTTTTCACCATCTCCACTGCCTCCATCAATTCCTCATCTGTGCTATTACTTTGCACAATTTCGATTATAGTGAGCACTTGTGGAACCATCTTTTCAACAATAGCACAAACTTTATATTCGCAGTTACTATCAAAGTAGTCCGACTGTTGGATTTGCACATACGAGAAAGGGAGTATACTTTCCCGCTTCGTAGATAACTTTGAACTTAAATGACTGCAGACGTAGGACCCATCTTTTTATTCGCGCTGGTGGTTTAAATATCGCTTCGAATGGCTTGTGGTCTGTGACTAACTCGAATTCGATCCCTGCTCTCTCGACCGCCTAGACTAAGGCAAGGCTCTCCTTTTCTGTTTGCAAGTACCGTCTCTCTACTTCGGACAGGCTCTTGACCTCCACCATCTGTGGCTATATACTATACAAATTTTATCTCAACAGGTTTCTGTTTGCGTTCTTTTTATCTTTCCATTTTACTTTCTGGATCGCTCGCTTTTCATGCTGTTTGGTTTTTCTTTGGAGAAGCTGCAACTCGTCTCAGAGCGCACGAGCCGCTCCTGTTCCTCGATGCAATAATTTATTATTTTCTGGTTTTACTGATATTCCATCCTACAGCAAAGTCAATTAGATTAAGAGCATTTGCAAACGTGGTGTCGTGTAGGCTATGCTATTAATCTACCAAATATGTCTCTTTTCTTATTGTGGTGCTAATATCATCTAAAATAATTTTAGCGTCATCCGCCGTCTGTCCTCTCTCTTGTGTTTTGTCGTCTCCGACAGAACATTATACGAGTAGTGTTGCTAGTTTCATTTGTTCAACACTCTCGCTAATTATTTTGCAAAGTCAAGCCCGTACAAGACTAGTACCCTAGGGATACCCCGTGGAGTTTAAAGTGTCATTGATGGGAAGATTACTTTAACACGAAATATTTAGAGGAAAATGACAGCGACGGAGATGACAATATTACGAATCTGAGTGGGTGAAATAAAACGTGATTAAATAGGAAATACGCGATTTCATGGAAATTTCCACATTAAGAAATCGATAGTGAACAAACTGCAGGCTGAGCAGGCATGTTATTTTTATTCTCTGATTAAACTTTCAAACATTATTCCAATAACGTCTGTCCATTTCGTCGATCGAGCGCTTCTCGTGCTTTTGCTTTTTCCTTCCAAGAGACCTGTGATTCTTCCTTCTTTTCAGCTTGTAGAGCTCACGAGCATCATTTTTCGATGCAGCGTAGCTATATTATATTATATGCTCATTGTAGCTTAGGTAATGTCCGAGTGAATAGACGTGTTTCTTGGCTCTATCGGTTTAACATTTCGTCTCATCGTTTTTGTTAACATTGTAATTCACAAGAACCGGCTATTTGTTTTTTCCAACGGCTATTTTTTCATACGAGTAAAAGTGGAAATTAATTAAATATAAAAATTTGTATCGCAAAGTACCGCTCTTAAAAAACAGTTCGTACAAAATCTAAAATGAGTTTTAGCTCAAACACCGCCCCAGTGACTCGGTTGCAACGAAAACAGGAGAGTGCATCAGATGCAGCAATCTCCGTTACCCCTAGATCAAGTGGTACCCCAACGTCAAAGAGTGGATTGACTGGAGCATCGAAGTCCAACACCATCACAACAAAAGAAATCTCTCTAGAAGCAATCGAATTACAGCTGAAAAACCATACGGAAAGTATAATGAGTCGATTTTGCAAAGAGCTTAGCAGCATGCGACAAGATCTCATGGAACAAATATCCCGGATTGAGCAAAATTGGGCAAATTACACCACACAAATTAACAAGTCGATAAACGATCTGGAATTGCGTTTGGAGAAGATACGAGTAGAAACTGACTCTTGTGACAAAGCGAGTCTTCATGATGACTTGTTAAAACTGAATAAAAGATGCGATTTACTGGAGCGAAAGGAGCTAGCAGCTGATGCTATTCTCTTCGGTGTTCCCCAGTTGCCTGAAGAAAATTTAAAAACAATTTTTCACCATCTCTGCCATTCAATAGAGTGCAAGCCTCCGACCTTGGATGCTATTTTTCGCGCGGGTCGAAGAGATAACACTAATGATCCTCCAATCATATTGAAATTTCAAAGTGCTCGGGAGAGGAATGTAGTGTTAAAATCGATCGCGAATCATCGCAAAAGAGAAAAACGACAACTCTGTCTAAATGACGTTGGCTTGGAACCTGTTGCAAATGTGAACATTTATATGAATGAGAGCCTAACCGCAAGAAATCGTTCTCTTCTACAAAAGGCAACTCGTCTCAAACACAGAAAACAGCTGTTTTACGTCTCCACTAAACATGGAACAGTTATCGTAAGAGAATTTAAAAACGGGAGACCCATAATAATAGAAGACGAAGAAATGCTAAATGCTATAGCCGCACGAAGTCAGGAGGTACCCAACATTCAACAACTATGAAGATTGCTAAGCCAGTTTTTTATTTAAAATGTAATTTCTATTCTTTACTCTTTCTTCCTTTAATGCTTCATTCTCTTCTATTCACAATCTCTCCAACTAATTCCTTACTTTCTTTCTTCCCTGTACCAAGTAACCTGAATACCTTTTTCCTTTGGACTTTTTCTATTTTTTGTTTCTCTTTTTTCTTTTTTTCAAATATGAGTTTTCACCTCATTTATTTTATGGTACAATTGTACTATAATGCAATATACTCTAATTACTCAATTTATTTTAGTTGTTACTCGTGCACTTTATTTGCATTAGTTTTGTTGTATTGTATATGTATCACAAATGGTTAATACACTACTAGGACAGGGTGATTCCACTGTTGATTCTAAAATACTAATTGATATTCTGTGTAAACAAAAAAGAGGTTTTCATATATGTCATTTGAACGTCCAAAGTATTAGGAATAAAATTGATGATCTTAGATATGTGTTTAATGATGGGATGGTCGATGTCTTATGTGTTTCAGAAACCTGGTTGGAGTCCGAAATGTGTGACAATTTGTTTAATTTAGCATATAGGAGAATCTTTCGTAGTGATAGACAACGTAAGGAAGCGGGGTGTGTTGCAATTTATATAAAAACGTGCTATAAATTTAAAATTCTGAAGAAGTCGACTCCAACTGATCTAATGGAATATTTTTTTGTAGAGGTAAGAAACAATAGAGAGAAATGTCTGCTTGGCTGCATATACATGGCTCCAGATATAGCAGATTATAAAATTATAAGTGGCTTGCTCGAAGTTTTCGCCTCGCAGTACACTAAAATAGTGATTTGTGGCGATCTTAACAAAAATAGAGCTTTCAAGGAAATGGTAAATTCACTGCATCTCAACTTTGCAAACCTAAGCCAACCGACGCATTTTGTACCAGATCGCAAACCATCGCTTATGGATGTTGCTTTAGTATCTGACCCAGATTTAATTTTGCATTATGACCAGATATTTGCACCTGGCTTCTCTCACCATGATATGATATTCCTGACAGTGGATATATTTCCAGCAGTTGAAACTGAGACAAATTTCAAAACATACCAATATTCTCAAATCAATTTAGAGACCCTGTGTAATGACTGTCAGACCTTGGATTGGTCTCCAATTTATAATACAAATGACACAAGCTTCCAAGTTTCTTTTTTTAATAACCAAATTAAATATCTTTTTACTAAACATGTGCCTTTGCGAAGTTTCAAAAAGACCAAAATTAAATTATGCCAGATGGAGACGTTACAAATGTTTGGAAATTTACAGAGAGTTTAAAATCATTCGAAATGCTGTAACACGTCTCTTAAGAAAGAACAAATCTTCATTTTATAAAAACAGACTTGAATCATGTTCTTCAAGTTCTGACTTTTGGAAAAACATTCGCCAGATGGGTCTTACCTCGAAAAATATATCACCTTCCAATAGCATGAATCTGGAAGAACTAAATAAGACTTTCGTTTCGACTTGCAGAGAGTCAATGTCATTAGAATATTCGTAGCTCTCAAGACCTTATGAGCAATTTTGCTTATTCTGATTCAGCTTTTTCACTTGCTTGTGTAGATGTAGTAACTGTCGGAAATATTATATTAGGTGTAAAGTCAAATGCAGTTGGTTCAGATAACGTTGCTCCTAAATTTATAAAAATTATACTTCCTTCTGTCTTGCATCCTATCACTCACATCTGTAATACCATTATAATGACTTCTGTTTTTCCGGAAAACTGGAAAACAGTAAAAGTTCTACTCCTTCCTAAATCGCCAAACAAGAACCCGGTAGAATACCGACCCATAGCAATTTTACCGTTCTTAAGCAAAGTTTTTGAAATTATAATAAATCGACAAATAAAAGCACACCTAAACGCTAAGAACATGATATTGAAATACCAATCAGGATTTCGTGCAAATTTTAGTTGTACTTCAGCTCTCCTAAAAATCTGCGAAGACTTGCGTGCTGGTTGTGACAATGTCAAATTAGGTTTAATAGCATTTTTAGACTTTTCAAAAACATTTCACTGCGTGAATCATGAATTCCTACTAAAAAAAACTTAAATATCAATTTCTGTTTGATAACTCGTTGGTTAAACTGATATCTTCGTACCTATCCAACAGATCTTAGTACGTTTTTCATGATAACAAGCAATCATCATGTCTTCCTGTCCATTCAGGGGTACCTCAAGGCTCTGTTTTAGGGCCGCTTTTATTCTCTTGTTTCGTAAACGATATCTCCAAATGCTTTTCTGATTGCAGCTACCATATATATGCTGACGATGTACAGATATATACACTCTTTTCAAGTGCAAACAAGCATCAAACGCTGGAAATGTTCAACCAAGAATTAAATAATGTCTATAAATGGTCACTAAACAACGACCTTATGCTAAATCCAATCAAAACAAAGGCTATGGTAATAAATGCCGGACGACGTACAGAGTTTATACCTCCATTATTTCTGAACCATTCCCCAATAGAATACGTTGACCACATTAAGAATCTCGGAGTCTATTTGAGTAGCAATATGAATTGGAACGTCCATATAAATAAAATTGTTTCAAAAATTTATGGAGCACTCCGAGGTCTTAATCCCACTGCTAACTACCTTCCAACCAATACTAAACTAAAACTTGTGAAATATTCGCAAATATGGACCACGATTCTGCCAAAAAATTAACTGTCGCATACAATGCATGCGCGAGATACATTTTTAATGTAAAAAGATATGATCACATTTCTGCATATAGCAAGCAAATCGTCGGCTGTTCCTTGATTGGCCTTTTAAAATATCGTTCAATATTATTTTTGCATAAAATTCTAGCAAAGAAAACCCCAGAATATCTATTCGAGATTGTAAACTTTATGAGAAATAAAAGAACTTTACAGCTGGTAGCACCTAGGTGCAAATATTTAAATACATCTCGGCAATTTTTTGTATATTCAATTCAACTTTGGAACCGTTTGCCCTTAGCCATCAAGCGCATGAGTAACACAAGTTCACAAGTAAAGAAGTTTTTAAATATTGTGCTGAAAACTTCTAGTAAAATCCTCCTGTGTATCCTAATTTCCTAAACTCCCAAATTTTTATCCCCCTCATCATAAAATCTTCTTTTTAATCTTTCTATCTTATTATTGTCGTACAATTATTTAGTACAGTATGGTTGGATGTTAATTTAATAAAACTTAATGTAACACGGGAATACAAATGAACAAATGAACGAATGCTAAATAAACAAAAAGGGATATATCAGTCCTCCCCTGATGGTCGCACAAACCGAACTGCCGTTTCCCTATCTGCTGAGCCCTCATCCTTGGTCAGTTCTCCCCTCCTATCAGTGTGCAACCCTTAGAACATCTGGTTCGCACGTGTGGTGAGATCGCTGTCCTCCAGATTCGATAAGACGCCCAGCTCGTTCGTTGTATTTGGAATATGCTTATCACAGTCGGCCTCCCTGACATCTGAGTCGTCCCCGCCTCGGTAAATCATCCCCGCGTTGCGAACCTAAAGTATACAGAAAACGATCAAAATTAGTTGCCTAGTCAGACATTAAGCTGAGGAACCAGTGATACCTCCAGCACAGTCGAGGTCTGTTTTGCGGAGTGATCAGTTCCGCCCATACCACGACTTGTTGGAAAAATCACGCCAAGGAAGCGGAATATTCAGGTAAAGGAAAAGAATAAAAAGTAACACTCGAGAAGTCAGTCCTGGCAGGAACCCAGGTACCAAGTCAACCGCACCCCTTTCCGGGCTACTTGCCTACAGGTACGCTAGCCTCGAGATGCCAGTCCTGGCAAGTACCCAGGGCACTGACTTGTCTGCACCCTTTCCGGGACCTCCTGCCTACAGGTACGCTACCCACCTCGATGATTAAGCTCACTAGGGGAAGGCCTTAACACATCTGCCCCTGTCCTGAGCTAGCCATCCGGCGGTTTGAAACATTTGTCAAGCAATTCAAAACCGGCTACGTCACATGATCACTGTCCGAGACGTACGACCATTCGCCATCGCGTCGCAAATTGACATTGACCTTATTTTGGAGAACACGCTCCCGTACCAGAGGCCCATTCACCTCTCCACTGTGATTTATTTCCTCCCTTGAGATGGGCCCATGCCCTGGCTTAACCTGAAAAGAGGCGTTACAAAAGTAGAGTTATTAGCTTACCTAGCGTTTACTCCAAAGCATCGAAGGAAACCCATTTCCTCATGCTGTCGACGGCAAGGACGCCTCGTTTACCCCGTCGTTTCTGGAGATCTCGCATGTCCTCAACTTCGTAACGGTCGTGTGGCAGGACGGTGGTTACCCTGAAAGGACCCTTGGTCTTCGCTGTCAGCTTCCGGCTGGTGCCAGTGGCTGGTGGTTCGGTAGCTACCATGACGACGTCGCCAACAGCATACTGGGGGGGTTTGGCACGTTTGGAATCAAACCTTGCCTTCTGCCGCTCCTGCTCCTGGTCGGTAGCATATTTAGCTGTTCGTCGGGCTTCTGCTAAATCAATGGAGTCCAGAGTATCCTGGATAGTTGTCAACAGTGAGGAGCTAGCTGTACTTTTCGGCTTGTATCCATACAAGAGTCGTGACGGACACTGACGAGTTGTTCTATTTGTTGTGGTGTTTATGGCGCTTTGCACTTTCTTCACATATAAGTCCCAATTGTCTTCGTCGTCGCCAGCACTAGTTGCTGACAGTGCCCTGACGACCGTGCCATTCACACGTTCAACCTGTCCGTTGGCGCGTGGAGTGGCAGTAGCATTAAGGATATGCTTGATGTTATGTTCTTGGCAAAAATCAGCGAATCGTTGCGACGTGAAACACGATCCACGATCGCTGATTATCCTAGTTGGCACTCCAAAGAGTGTAAATAGCTGATCTAGTGCTCTTGTGACCCACTTGGTCCTTGTGTCTTTGACCGGCTCGAGTACGCAGAACTTCGTGAATCCGTCGACTATGATTAAGATGTAGGAGTTTTTCTGACGGCTCTTTACGAACGGCCCCACGTGCTCGATGTGAATGGTGTGAAAAGGGATGGCGACCTTTTATATTGGGTGCATATAACCTGGTTTTCTACCTGAAGTCTCCTTATAGTACAGGCAATTCAAGCAAGCGTTGACATACTTTTTTACAAACCTTCTCATTGCCTTGAACCAGTAGTTTTCCTTTACTTTCTCTAGCGTTTTATCGTCTCCAAAATGCCCTTGCTCATCGTGGCATAATCTGACTACGTTGAAACGCGAACTCCGAGGGACCACCCACTTATTCCCGTCTTTTGTACGCCTAAATACTGTATCACCCTTTAAGTCGTAAACTTCAAAATACTGCTTTGTCTCCGACGTAATGTCACCACTTTTTAGTATTTTATAGATAATTTCAATATCAGGGTCTTGCATTTGGGCAATTCTTATCCATTCACCGCTAGTGAGATCGACATGGAAACATTCTACGGGGTTTCGACTCAGGTAGTCAACGTGCGTCCCTTGGGCTCCCGGCCGGTGAACAATGTTAAAATTGTAATCTTGCATATAAACCCATCATCTGGCTACCCGTGGCTGTATATCTTTCTTTATCGCTGTAGCGCGTACAGCCGTACAGTCTGTCACTATGGTGAATTTAATCCCTAGTAAATATACCCGGTATGCTCGTAGTGCCTCATACACGGCTAACGTCTCTAAGTCGTACGAATGGTAGTGTCTCTCTTGCACCGTGGTTTTTCTACTGTAGTAAGCAACCACATGTTTCATTTTGTCTTTTGTTTGATTGAGGATTCGTTTTATTTCGCGTACCGCGTTAATTTGGGGTGGACCCCATTTCCATTTAGCATCTTTGCAGAGTAAATCAGTTAAAGGTGCCACTAGAATCGCGTAACTTTTTACAAATTTTCGAAAGTACCCGGCGAGTCCTAGGAATGACCTTACCTCTTTTATGTTAGTCGGGTGTTTCGCTTGTTTGACGGCGGCAATTTTGTATTTTCCCGGTCTGACTCCTTCTTTGGATATTTCTCGGCCTAAGTAATCGATGCTAGTCTGGAGAAACTTGCATTTATTTAAATTCAAAGCAAAGTTGTGTACCTTTAACGCTTCTAACACTAATTTCAAATTTTCAAGGGCTTCGTCGGGGGTTGAGGCCGGTATAAGGATATCGTCCATGTATACTAATGCGATGGTAAATCTTAACTCACCGAGAGCACGGTTTATGGCTCTTTGAAATACCGCCGGGGCGTTTTTCAACCCGAAGGGCATTCTTAAAAATTCCCAGTGACCATCTGGCGTTACAAACGCGGTTGCTGCGATGGAATTATTGTCCATTGGAATTTGGTAAAACCTTGCTTTAAGATCTAAGCTAGTAAAATATATTCTTTTTCCTAGGCGGTCGATATGGTCCTCAATATGCGGCAACGGATACGGGTCAGTTTTTGATTTTGCATTGACGGCCCGGTAATCAATACACATACGTGTTTCACCATTTTTCTTGGACGTTAGTGTGATCGGACTTGCGTAGGGTGAGTTACTATTACGCACGATTCCGCTCTGCTCTAAATCTTCGATTATTTCTTTCGTTTTTGCTCGCTGCGAATATGAAAGCCGTCGAGGGTGGTGATGTACCGGTTTATGATCTAAGAGCTCTATGGTCATTGTTGAACTATTTGCCCGGCCCAACTCCTGCATATTCAGAGCTATGCTATTCCGATACTCGTTTGAAAGTGTAATCAATTTTGCTACAGTCTCGTTATCAACGTCTGGGCAAAACACATTATCGATTGTTATCGGCTTTCTTACTATTTCTGCTGTGTACACTTCGCTTTCAAAAAGCGCAGCGTCGTCACTCGCGGTGATAAGTTTCGTTTCAGTTTCCTTTACTATGCTTATTATTCCGGAATTTTTTAGGATATTGCGGCCGATGAGAGCTTCGTGAGCTAGCTGGTCATCAGGGACAACATACGCGTCTATATTGGCGGGTATGCCGTCGATGATTACGCGAAGAGCGGCCCGAGCTATTGGGGTAGTGATAGTTTGATTAAATCCCTGCAACACTTCTCGTGTTGGCAGGAGTTTTAATTTCAGTTTCTGTGCTAGTTGATCTTTAATGATCGAACATGTGCTACCGAAATCGAGTATGCATTTAATTTTAAGATCGTTGATACAGCATATTTTTACCGGATTTTTGGGTCGTTCTTCCTCTACCTGACACGCTGCTAGTTTATGGTCTTTGCCTAGTCATGCGGTCCCTTTGCCACACGTCTCTCTCCCTTTTTTATAACATGTTTCCTCGGAATGTTTCTTTTTCCCGCAATAAGTACATGTTAATTCAGTTTTATTATCTTTGTTTACGTTTTTGATTTCATTTCGAATGGTTATACCCGGGGCCTGACTCATTCGCAGAGTTTCTCTTTTTCGGGCAATTACGTTTAAAATGACCTGGCTGATGACATGTATGGCAGACACTGGAACCCTTGCCGTCTAGACCTTTTACTTCGCTCCGTCTGGATTTTCAGCTATCTTTTTGTTTGTTATCTGGACAATAAAAGGAATTAAAACACATGTTTAGCTCGTGCAGATTCTTACATCTGGCGACCGACAAAGTTGTTCGAATGCTATCATCACGTATCCCGTGTACTACAGAATCTACGAGTTTGTCTTCCGCGATATCTAGTCTTAGTTTATTTAATTTTCCCAATTTTTTAAAGCAATACGATTGTAGGTCTTCCCCAGGGGAGCTTTTGTAGGTGGCTGCTTCCTCAAGAAGTCTGCCGAAACTAATGTCACCCGGAAATTGTTCAGAGATTGCTTGAGTAAATACCGGCCAAGATAAATGAGAGTCATGTAGCTCATCGTACCATAATTTGGCATTTCCGCGGAGCCTACATGTAGCCATATAGAGCTTGGGCTTATCGTCCCAATCATATATCATCCCATGTGTATTAATCTTATCGAGCCAGTCAGACGCAGAAAAGCTTTTTTGAGCCGGATCAAATTCCGGTAATACTTTATCATTAATGAAAGTGTTACCTGTTCTCCTACTACTTGCCTGTTGGATGACATTTGACAGCACGTCAGTCAATCTTGCGAAGTTAGATTCACGACTGGCTAGTGAATCATTTCGGACCCGGGGAAGGCGACTGCGATCACGAACTCGTCCTCGATCTAATCGTCTCCTGAAAGATTCACGGTCTCTCGAACTGTTGTCTCGCCTCCTGTCATCCCTATGGTGACGTCCATCAACACGTTCTTGTGATCTACCACGTCCCATAATTCACTGTCAGTAATTTCTTGTAATCACACACACTTTCCACAGTTTAATTTTTGTTATTAATTAGATACACTACACTCGCGATTGGTGAGCGGAAGTGTATCCCACTTCTGATCTGTCGTACAATTATTTAGTACAGTATGGTTGGATGTTAATTTAATAAAACTTAATGTAACACGGGAATACAAATGAACAAATGAACGAATGCTAAATAAACAAAAAGGGATATATCAGTCCTCCCCTGATGGTCGCACAAACCGAACTGCCGTTTCCCTATCTGCTGAGCCCTCATCCTTGGTCAGTTCTCCCCTCCTATCAGTGGGCAACCCTTAGAACATCTGGTTCGCACGTGTGGTGAGATCGCTGTCCTGCCAGATTCGATAAGACGCCCAGCTCGTTCGTTGTATTTGGAATATGCTTATCACATTATATTCTCTATATTTCTTTTTTATCTTTCCTTCTCTATCCATTTCTTAATTTATATTTGTTAATAGTTTCTTATTGTTTCATTTCTTTTTTAATTTTAATTTAAAATATTGTTAAAGCTTGTTCCATTTTTTCAAAAGATGTTATTAAATCTTATGTGAACAATGAATTATAAATAAATAAATTTGTAAATTTGTAAATTTGATATACCTGCCTACATTCGTCACCAAACTAGAAGTTTCTCTGCAATAGTAGTTTTAATCCAAACACATCATAAGCAGCATTAACTCTTACATACTAACAAAAAATGCTTAAATGTTAGCTTAAAATTATTTAACAATCTTATACTAACTTACGGGCCCCACACATGCACTCTAAGCTACTCTAAATTCTTATATCTATGTCTTTCGGCTTAATTTACATTTTATTTAGAAATATTTATTTTATATACTTAGGGCTAAGAAAAAATTGTTAAAAAAATACTTAGCCTATGGATGTAATTTTTTTATTTTTTATAAAAACTTAATATCTAACTTAAAATAAACCTTAGCCTAACTAACCTACATACACAATACATACATACACACATATAAAAATAGATAATATCTATGGCTTTTGACTTTATTTACATTTTACTACTTATTTTATACTCGTATACTTACGGTATATGTCGGTGTGTGAATAAATATAAACGATTTCGCTGTGCTCGGTATTACGCAGTACCTAAGATCGTTTTGTCGTACACTTCATGGCTCGTCATTCCACATTTGGTGTTGTTGTGATGCTCCCTTTGCTGGGTGATAGCAAGGATCGTGTTGACATGTTAAAGCGGGGCGACAGCTGCACTATCGTCGGGTGTGGTTCGATGCATGTGTGTATAAGGGTTGTATTGTGACTTACGATTGTCGATAAAATGTAGAGAGAAAATAATGAGTGAGTCAAATTTTAAAGGGCATGCCTGGCACACGCGTCGAAACTCACTGCGCTGTAATAGAAAGTGATAGTCAAGAGGGGTCGCGGAAACCCAATACTTCCGCTACACTGGAAACTGATTTTTTTTCGACATCAGAAGTGGGATCTGTCCCTTTACCCACATATCGGATGAGCCGTAGCGTGCCATGATGGAATTACAAAACAAGATACGAACTAAAGTTATTTCCATTCTCACAAAGAAGCCTGTCCTGGTCATTTTTGATCCACAATATCCTATCGAGTTGCACACTGATGCCAGTTCTAGTGGGTATGGTGCAATTTTATTGCATAAAATTAACAACAAATCCCACGTAGTGGAATATTACAGCAAAGCCACTTCTCCCGCTGAGTCTAGGTATCATTCATATGAATTAGAGACCTTGGCAGTTGTTAATTCCATAAAACATTTTCGTCATTATTTAGTGGGAAGAAACTTTGTGGTATTTACTGATTGTAACTCTTTAAAAGCATCAAGAACTAAACAAGACTTAACTCCAAGGGCACAAATATGGTGGGCTTATTTACAGTCATTCACCTTTGCTATCCAGTATAGGGAAGGAAAGAGAATGGCACACGTTGACTTTTTATCAAGAAATCCTCTTTCGCCGGCATCTACTCCTGCATTTAATAAAATTCCTGAAAAGCGAATTAATTTGGCAGAAATTTCTAGTAATTGGCTCATTGCAGAACAGCGTCAAGATCCGGATATACTTGATATTGTTAGTAAATTAGAAGCCAATTCTCTTGCAGAAGATGTAGCAAAAACCTATGAACTAAGAGCAGGAGTACTTTATCGAAAGATACAGCGAAATGGCAGAACCCGATGGTTGTCAGTTGTACCCCGAGCTTTTAGGTGGTCAGTAATTAACCAAGTTCATGAGCCGATTATGCATTTAGGATGGGAAAAGACTTTAGATAAAGCTTATGATTACTATTGGTTTAGTAGTATGTCTAAATATGTCCGAAGATTTGTTGAAAATTGTGTTACTTGTAGAACGGCAAAATCATCTTCTGGCAAAACGCAGGTCGAGCTTCATCCAATTCCAAAAGTTGATATACCATGACATACTCTCCATATTGATATAACGGGAAAGTTGAGTGGCAAGAGTGATCAAAAGGAGTATATTATTGTTCAAGTAGACGCTTTTACCAAGTATGTCTATCTTAGTCACACACTTAAATTAGATAGTGAGAGTTGTATAAACGCGGTAAAATCGGGAGTGTCGTTGTTTGGAGTACCAAACCGCATAATAGCTGACCAGGGAAGATGTTTTGCTGGCACCAAGTTTAGCGAGTTTTGTTCAAACAAGAAAATAAATCTTCATTTAATTGCGACAGGAGCCAGTCGAGACAATGGTCAAGTGGAACGCACAATGAGCACGTTAAAAAACTTATTAACTGCTGTTGCAACCAGCAGCCGATTATGGCAAGATGCTCTAGGTGAGGTTCAGTTGGCTTTAAATTGTACAGCTAATCGGGTGACAAAAGCAAGTCCACTAGAATTGTTAATTGGGAAGGTAGCGCGCCCACTAGGATTACTACCACCAAATGACAGAGAAAATGAAGTGCATTTGTTAAATCTAAGGGCCCAAGCTGCACAAAGCATTTTGTCTTCGGCTAGTTACGATAAGTCACGGTTTGATAAAAACAAAGCAAAAGTGGTTAAACACAATGTAGGAGATTTTGTGCTACTTAAAAATGAAGAAAGACACCAGACGAAGTTGAGTCCAAAGTTTAAAGGGCCTTTTCTGGTAACTGATGTTTTAGATGGTGACAGGTATCTCCTTAAGTCATTGACTAACAGACGAGTGTACAAGTATGCACACGAGGATTTGCGAAGGCTGCCAGACGAGCAAGTACCAATTGAGTTAGATGTGTATGATGATCCTACAGATTTGGTTGAAAGTATTGATGAAGCCGTTGAAAGAGACGGTAGTAGGGACATCGATGAGAGTATCAACAATGCTGAAAGAGACGGTAACAAAGACATCAATGAGGATGTTAAGAATTATAAAATCGTTGCAAGAGACGGTAATGTTGTCTAAAGTAATGAGAATAATAAAACGAGTGTATCCATCTTAGTGCAAGCACAAGTGCAAAACATACCATATGTATGTTTTGATCATGGTGTGTGGGGCATTTGATGATGTATGAATGAAATAGAATGCACAACTATGTATAATTTTGTATCTTTTTTATTTTGAACCTGAAAATTGATAAATGGAAATGTAGTAAATGGAAATAAAAAATGAAGTTACGAGAAAAAAAAAAGTTAAGAAAGAAAAATTAGTTTGTAAGGTAATATGGAAATGTTTATGTTGGATATTCAGTAAACCCTACCGTTTGTTTCGATAATAAGTTGATTCATAATTAAGATCTTCTGTACTAGTTAGAAAATGAATTGATAATAAAAATATTATAAATGGAAACTGCTTTTGTGCTCCTTGCACGAGGACGTGTTAAAGTCAGAATGGCCGTGTCGGTGTATATGTCGGTGTGTGAATAAATATAAACGATTTCGCTGTGCTCGGTATTACGCAGTACCTAAGATCGTTTTGTCGTACACTTCATGTCTCGTCATTACACATTTGGTGTTTTTGTGATGCTCCCTTTGCTGAGTGATAGCAAGGATCGTGTTGACATATTAAAGCGGGGCGACAGCTGCACTGTTGCCGGGTGTGGTTCGATGCCTGTGTGTGTAAGTGTTGTATTGCGACTTACGATTGTCGATACAATGTAGAGAGAAAATAATGAGTGAGTCAGATTTTAAAGGTCATGCCTGGCACACGCGTCGAAACTCACTGCGCTGTAATGGAAAATGATAGTCAAGAGGGGTCGCGGAAACCCAATACTTCTGCTACACTGGAAACTGTTTTTTCTTCGACACATACAATATATTAGTATATATCTTTGTATATACTAACATATGTATATATTACTTAAATGCTAACCTAAAACTATGTAAACTGGCCATCACTATTTACAAATCAAATATATTGGTCAGCCCTAGCTCATTAGTGAGGCTGGTCCATATTTGACGGAAACGACGACGAAACATCTTCTCCATCATTTAACCACCAGAAATCCTGGTGCTGCCGAACGACATCCCTCTTATCGCGATTCGCCACCGCCCTACTGAACCTGATCCACACTGCCGTGTGCAGAGGAATGCTTCCGGTGGAACGAAGCCCTCACAGCGCACACTCTCGTGGTAAAGGTAATTGGGGTAGTAAGCCCCAGATATCAGGTTATTCGTCGAGGTCATTGCCTTTGCAATGTGCCTTCGAGTCAGCTTAATTACGAAGTTGTCCACACGTATTAGGTTCGCCCTGTTGTAAATGACCCCATTAGGATAAAATTGTTTGTACTCCGACTCTGGTGTTATATACAAGCGAAGGCAAGGCCTAAGGCAAGCCCTCTCAAACACCCGAATCTTTTCCATTAAGCTTGCTCGTACATTGAACCACATGGGACAACCAAATACCAGCATGGGCCTGATAAGTGCCATGAAAGGTTCTTCCAAACATTTGGATCAATACCTGCTATTGTCAGTAACCGTTCGTTGTCTGTTGTCCGGTCTATTTTAAGACACTGAAAGTCGTTTTGATTTTTTCTACGAAATAGTTTATTTATTTGCGGGAACATATTCGGGTTGCTGGTGTTTACAGCCCGAACCTTGTTGTTCCAATATGAACTTAAAGAAATTCTGTAATTTTCTTTTATTAGCGTTTGAAGATTTTTAATCGACGACTTCACTGTCCTAATCTCCGTGTCTTGTCGGTCAGTTAACTGTCTGTACAAGTTTTTAAGTCTTGTCAGAAGTCTACTTTTCTGTCGATGCAGTGCGTCAATAATAGGATTGCGGAACAGATCTTCGTTAGTCGTATGTCGATACCGCGGTATTGCAGCGTCCATAGTTTGTTTAATTGTCTCGTCCATTTGTTTTAGGCAATTGTCGATCTTCTGGTTTGACAAATTCCTTTTGGACGGAGGGTGGAGCGTGTTTTAGTTTGTCAAGGTTGCGGAGAAGCTTATCCATCGGGTCTTACCGTAGTTGTAAGAATATTATTATCAGTATCAGGACAAACTCCTCCAATTCCGCAATTTTGTTGGGAACTTTAATTTCGGTACTAAAACCGCAATGGTCGCTGTAATACACGAATGTGCGCAGACAGTTTACCGTTTGTAAATTCGAACCTTTCAGTCGTATACGTTCGTCGTACAGTATTATTAACATTCACCGCAATGACCTTCAAAGTTTGTTCCACCATGTGCGTACCCATTACGTCATGTGTTGCGTTAGGCCCGGCAGCAGCGCGTGGATCTGGTTCACCCGCTTGGCCTGTTCTTGTAACTGCTATTGCAGCTGAGCCATCTGCCCTTGAATTGCGAGCAAGATGGCCAGCGTGTTAGGTGCAGCTTCCGTTGTTCTCAGCACTGGCGCCTGAGAAGCAACAGTTGCTTGCTGTACCGTAGCCCCTCTAACTGACGCCATTTGGGCGTAAGAAATTTGAGACGTGACGGCTGGTGTTTGAAACCTAACAGGTGAACGTTTGACCTCCACCTTCTGCTGCCTTCTGTATAACGCCTTCGCTCCTTTTTAGTTTTTCCCAGTGAACCACCTGATAGTTTAGGACATTGATACCTTAGACTATCCAGACGGCTTTCGGGGCTGAGCTGCACCAGGAAGAATGGCAGATTCCGTTTCTCCCACCTGGCTCTAGCTGTGGTAAATGGCTTTACCCCCACAAACTTGAGTCCTTCGCACTCCTTCCCACTGTATTAAGTTGATTGGAATGGCGATCGTTCCCCAATCCCATAATTTTAAAATTATTAGCAATGGCCAACAAAGGTCCTTGGTTGCATTTACCTCTAATTTATAGGTGTTGATAGGAGGCACCTTCTCCTTCTTCTTCGTATGGTGCTTCTGCTGTGGCTTTTGTTGTTGCTGCTACTGCTGTTGTTGTTGCTGCTGCTGCTGCTGCTGTTTTTTCAGCTGTTGTTGTTTTTGCAGACGTTGCTGTTTCTGATGCAGCTGTTTTGTTTGCTTCAGTTGTTATTTCTGCTGCTATTGGTTTTGTTGTTGCTGCAGTTTTTGTTTCTGTTCTTGTTGTTGGGAGCTTTCTGCTTGTAATTGCTCCCTCTGCCTGCGCTCAGTTTGCTTTTTCTTAATAGGAAGCACTTTTTCACAGCACAGCTTTAGTATGCTGCTGGTAATATTATTTATTTTTTCATCTTCGTCTTCCGACTCAGATGCCGCTGGAGAGGCAAAATGTTATTGCCCCCCTCTTACTGGACTTTATTAGAGATGTACCTCAACGCATCACCTGATTGTGTTTTGCTTGGCTGTGTTAAAACGGCACTTATCTTCTTTTTCGTTAAATTAGGAGGGGTTTTCAACCTCTTTCTCCTTTTTATGGCTTTCGCCACCGCACCGGCAACAGTAATGTTGCCTTTTGCAACTCCCGCTATGGGAAGAGCGGAACGCTCTCCACCATCTATCGCGTGATATAGTTTTGTAGTAAACACTTTAATTTACAGTCTCTTATTACTAATGGCCTTTTTAAATAGAAAGAAAAGAAAGAAAAAAACGTTCGCTGAGGCAGGGAAGCGAACCCACAACCCCGAGATTTGTCGTCCGAGTTTTGGCCACTTAGGCCACCGAGCACTTGACAAATTGTTAATTAAAAGTATACTTTTTCTTTTTTTCTTCAACACTTGTAAAGATGAACACGAAATATGCCTGATCTCTACGGAGGTCTATGAACGACTGATTCCAATCGTTCCTCTACGTTTTATGTGTGCATGCTAGCATTTTAAGAGAGCTTGAGGAAAACGCGTTCAGCAAAATTCTACCGGTACCTTATGATCGAACATTTTCAACGCCGAGCTTTGGTAGTCTTACTTGACTCCATCGTCTAGCAGCTGCAACACGGTAGTGATGGCGTAAATAGCAATGTGATCAACCTGGTTGACGATTGATTGATCAGAGGACAATCAAGTCCCTTTGAATATAGAGATCTGGGAACGACGTGTTTGCTACTAAAAGTTACGCCATTTTACAAATTCCTGAATCCACTGCAGGACGTGGTGATATGCAGGCTCTACTTTTCGACGACCCTCTCAAAGACGACTTCCTCACTTAGGCTTTTGATAAAATTTGTTTTCCATTATGTAATATAACGGTTAATAAAAGAAGAAGGACATAATTACAGGTCTGTAATTACGATGTCGCTCATAATTTAAACTTCGTTGCATTCTATGTATTATATAAATATGTCATGTATGGTAGTTCTCTATGTTCTTCTGCCATTTAATAAATCTAGGAAAGAAAATCTCCTGAAACTTGCCCTTATTTACCTCCAATTTAGGTTGATATTCCGTAGATTTCTTCAGGAAAAACTCAGTCAGCAAAAGGTTTTCAGGAGTTCACCTAAGATCACATAACATTTTTGCTTTTATACCTATAGGCAACATACTTGAGTTTTGTGTTTGCCGTTGCAGAACGTGACTACAATAACGGGTGACCAGAAAGCAATGATAATTTTTTCAATTGTTATGCTTCATTAGCTATCAAAGTTACCAATGACATCCAACTGTTAAAATATTCAATTTGTCATTTCATCATGCATCGTTTTACGCTCGCCGAACGTGCGGAGATTATTAAAAAATATTACCGAATTTCCGAAAATATTGGGCCCTGGAAATGTTGGCTCGCAATCCGGATTTTGGTCAGCGGCTATGTCAACAAGCAAAATTGTCGTTATTGCAGCGAACACAGTCCACAAGTGTCCGGTAAGCATCAATTCATCCACAAAGATTGAATGTTTGTTGCGGTTTATGGCATGGCGGCATTTTAGGACCTTATTTCTTTCGAAATGAGGAAAGAGACACTATTACCGTCAACGGTCTCAGGTATAGAGCGATGTTAACCAACTTTCTGTGGTCAGAGCTCAACAACATCTATATATCCATGCTGTGGTTTCAACAAAATGGAACCACAAGACGGAACCTTGCCATAAAAGCGACGCAACGCACGAAGTTGGGAAGGTCATCTCACGGCGAGCGTTCATCAATTGACCGCCGCGATCATGCGATTTGACATCATCCAACATTTTCTTTGGGGCTACCAGGTGTATGCATAATTTTTCTTTCGGTTTAACTAAGAGATGGTGCCAGCGAAAAGTACACAACGTATTACTTTGACACATATGTACGTCATTTTGTTCGTCTGACATTTAACTACTAACACACAGAAGTTCAGTCCGCCAAAAACTAGGGTTTTTTTTTATCGTTCAGTGATCATACCGAGTTTTGTGCCTGAAAAAGAACATTTGCGGCACGCAAAAGCCATTTATTTAATCAAAAGAAAAAGGCTGTTGAAAGGCATGGGTTGCTGACTTTCAATGACTTCAATTAGAAAGAAATGGTTTCGACAATTTAAAAATGGTGATTTCAATGTAAAAGACAGTGAGCGCTCCGGTAGACCACAAAAATGCGAAGACGAGCAATTGCAGGAGTATTTGGATGATGACCCAACTCAAACTCAACGGCAAATAGCAGAAGCATTACATGTGTCACAATAAACACTCAGCAGACGTTTACGAGCAATGGGGAAGTTCAATAAACTCGGTAAATGGATTTGTTTTTTATTTATTTGTCTGCACCCATCGTACCCCCCCCCCCCCCCCACTAGGCGCCATCTGACTATCACCTCTTCGCATCAATGTGGCACGCGCTAGTTACATATGTGCAAACACCAGCACCATTGCCAGCACCAGGCGATGAATTTGACACGTTTATCCGGTCGATTACAAAAAATAATTAATTATTTCACAATTTCCTGGAAACACCTCAATTCGGTCGGTGTATTCCCAGAAAATATGTGCAATTGCAAAATCGCTGACATTACGTCTGCCGATTAACAACCCAGAAAATTGAATGTAATAAATAGAGGCGAACTACACGAAATGTGTGTAGTATCCCGTGTTAAGTCTTACAATAAGTTTTTTTTTTGATAATAAACGTTCCTAGTTACCAGTGATTTTGTTGTCTTTTTTATAATCCGCTCAAACCCCGTTTATGTTATTGGCGCAGTCGGTAGGATTCTTATAAAATAAGAGTCCAGCGAAACGAATTTACGTCGTGTGAAATTAATTAAATATAAGTGTTCCTAAATGAAACATTTCAATTAATAAACACGTTACCCAGTGAAAATTCGAATTAAAATTTGCAATACATACCATAAAATCGACAAAGATTAGTGTGTGTACCTAAAAGCAAAAGAAAAATCACAAGTGAAGTGCAAAAACAGAAGTCTATGAAAAGACATCAAATACACGATAACAACAGGAACATGGAAAATCAAAATCAACTTATTGCTGAATTAGAGCTAAGAACTCAGCAGCTAGAACAAGTAAGGTCAGCGTACGTACAACTCCAACAACGAGAAAACCGAGAGGAAAGGGAAAGGATTTTAAAAGATGTCCGTTACATGTCAATATTCACCGGACAAGGAGATGTTACGATCAACTCATTCTTCAGTTGCGTAGAATACTACCTCAATCAAGTAGAAGATCCAGAACTAAGGAAGATTGTAGTGAGAGCTGTTTTCCACGAGAAGATTCAAGGTGAAGCGAAGAACGCCGTGATCAACACACCAGAGACTGACAATTGGACTACCATCAAGGAAACATTGAAGCTTAGATACAAACCGGACACAGAGCCGCACGAAATATACAAAAGAATTACAAATTTAAAGGTCAATACGGTAAGCGAATTAGCAGTAGAATTGCAAAGTATTAAATATAAAACTGACGAACTTATTGTATATTATAAAGAAGAAAACTATATAGACTTAAGCAATATTGGTGTAATATTAATAAATACCGCTAAAGAAATAGCGCAAGGCACATTATTAGACAGGATATATGAAGAAAATGATTTAAGCAAAATAATCTCAGTAATGAGAAAGAGAAGATTCGAGGATTCCTGCATTAGGCCGGAATTTAGAAGAGTAGTTAGGCCAAAGACAATTGTTCCACCAGAAAAGCAAAGAAGACCAAATTATGCTGATGAGTATCATAATAGATCAGGACAGCATCGACAAAATAATCAGGGCCAACAAAGACATTTTTCAGGACAGTTCAGGCAGAATAACTATCAGGGACAGCAACGAAACCACTCGGGTCAGTATAGGCAAAGTAATTATCAGGGACAACAAAGGAACTTGTCAGGGCAGCATAGGCAGCCTGATAGACAAAATCCACCAGCAGAAAACATGGAGGTTGATAATATTCAGGGAAACAACGATAGGAGACAGATAAATAACTCCCAAGGTCAAAACCCAAATTCAGGACACTTCAGATCATCTCCGGGCCAAAATAGCCATCAACAGGAGAGATCTGGACAAAGAATGGTAATGCCTCAGGAAATAAGTAACGAAAATGTAAGAAATCAAAACGAACAATGTCCCGCGTTTTTTATGAACTAGCCTCGGACGAATTACCACAAATTAGGATAACTATTTGCTCAAAAAACTTTATAGCATTAGTAGATACGGGCTCAACCCTAAGTATAGCAGACGATAGGTTGAATGAATTTGAAAAATTCCGTATTGAGCCAATTCACTTTACTACAGTGACAGGGACACAATATCGTATGAAATACATACACCTGTACCAGAAGAATTCAAAGCGTCACCCAACACCCTTATTAGATGGAAAGTCAAAAGACTTTGCAATAGAGGATATCAGTTTATAATTGGTATGGATTTACTAAACAAATTAAACACTTTAATAAACTTCGAAGAAGGAAATATTTATCTAAACAATCAGTGCTTAAAGTTCACTAACCCCCCATATGTGTTAAATCAAATATGTTCCCTAGAAACTACTGATACTAGCATCAATCATATAAAATTAGATCATCTTAACAAAGAAGAACGCCAAGAAGTAGATAACCTGTTAAACAGATTTGGTAATCTATTCTTCAAAGAAGGTGACAAATTATCAAGTACCCCAGAAATTGAGCATGAAATTGTTACAACCACTGATCAACAAGTGAACGCTAAATTATACAGATACCCCCCTATGCATGACGAAGAAGTAAAACGTCAAATTACAGAAATGGAATCTCAGGGAATTATTCGAAAGAGTAATTCTAAATACTCGAGTCCACTTATAGTTGTTCCAAAGAAAATGGACAACTCAGGGAAAAAGAAATTTCGTATCGTAATCGATTATCGAAAGTTGAACGAAATTACAGTTGACGACAAATTCCCTTTGCCAAATATTGATTCAATATTAGACAAACTTGGGAAATCACAATACTTCACCACAATAGATCTTGCCAAAGGATATCACCAGATATTAATCAAAGAAGAAGATCGCAAAAAGACAGCTTTTGTCACCCCCCACGGATTATATGAGTTTATAAGAATGCCATTCGGTTTGAAGAATGCACCTGCGACATTCCAAAGGCTGATGAATGATATTCTTAGAGACCATATAAATAAGACGTGCGTAGTTTATCTGGATGACATACTTATCTTTAGTACGTCATTGAAAGAACACGTCAGAGCTATAACAAACATTTTTAAAATATTAGAATCTAAACGACTTAAGATACAGGTAGATAAGTGTAATTTTATGAAGCGAGAGACCGAATTCTTAGGTCATATTCTCACTAAAGACGGTTTAAAACCTAATCCGGATAAGATAGCTTGTATTGAAAAATTAGAACTTCCAAAGTCCCAGAAACAAATAAAGAGCTTTTTAGGAATAACCGGATACTATAGGAAATTTATCCGAGATTATGCTAAAGTAGCACAACCTATTACCAAATACTTGAAGAAAAATGCCAAAATAAATGCAAACGATCCAAACTACATAGAAGCATTTGAAAAATTGAAAGGACTAATAAGTAGTCACCCAATATTAAGATACCCCAACTTTAAAAAACAATTTACACTGACAACTGACGCATCCAATTATGCGATTGGAGCGGTAATCTCTCAAGAAGGACACCCGATATGCTATGCATCACGTACTCTCAACAAGCACGAACTTAATTACTCCGCTACAGACAAAGAATTCCTAGCGATAATGTGGTCAATAAATTATTTTAGACCTTACCTTTACGGTAATAAGTTTAAGATCTTTACAGATCACCAGCCAATTAAGTATCTTCATGCAAAATATAGAGGAAAAGATCTTTCACCTAGACATCAACGATGGCTTCTTAAACTAGGAGAATATCAGTTTGAAATAGAGTACCTTAAAGGTAAAGAAAACAGGGTAGCAGATTTTCTTAGCAGAATAGAGGTTAACGAGGACGTTAAATCTAAGGAGGGAGAGAATCCCACACTAACAGAAAATTTTTCGCTTAAAGGTAATCAAAGTGATTCAGAACTTGTATTTAATGTAGAAGAAGACGAGGACAATGAAACTGTACATTCGGCAGAGGAAGAACTAATGGATCACATTCCAATTGTCGAAGACATCGTCAATAAGTTCAAAACTCAGCTAATACTAACAAATAACAAAATTAGGGAAATTGAGATCCTGCACAGTAAAAGAATTATCTACATAGCAGAGAATGACTTTGACAGGTTAGGAGACATACTAAGGAGATTTATAAAAAAAGGAAAAGTAGGTATATTCTCAGAACTAGCGGATAACGTATACAATATTCTCCAAGAAAAAATAAGAGAGATGTATTCGAATGACAACTCGGTAAGATTCGTCAAGTGTTCATTTAGGGCACAAGACATCGAAACAGAGGTAGAAGTTGTGAAGCAAATAGCTCTGTACCATATTAAGGAAAGCCAACATTCTGGTATACAGGAAACATATAACCAAATTAAGTATAAAATATACTATCCCAAGCTAATGGAATTTATCCATATTGTTATAAACCAATGCGACGTATGCCAAGCAGTCAAATATGACCGCAATCCCATAAAAGCTAAATTTAAGAAAACGGAAACACCTACAGATATCAATCAAATAATCCATATTGATACATACGTAATAAGAAAAATAAGTTTTCTAACCATAATAGATAAATTTTCTAAATTCGGTTCAGCGTACCATTTAACAGACAGAAACCACTCTACAATAATTGAGCAACTAGAAGAGCATTTTACAAAAATAGGAAAACCAAATAAAATAATAGCAGATAACGAATTCAAAGCTGTTCAGATAAAGGAATTCTTAGAAGAAGAGGGAATTTCTCTACATTTAACAAAGCCAAATAGTCATACCGGCAATGCAGACATTGAACGTTTCCATAACACTATAGCAGAAAAATTTAGAATTATTTCATTCAATAAAAATAAACTTTCAGTAAAAAGAATTATACAAAAAGCTGTAAGAAATTATAATCATAGATTCCACTCTACCATTAAATGCAATCCTTTTGACGCACATACTCATAAGATTGATTTAGAAAGAATTCGCCAGAATATAGAGAAAGTAAAAGAAAGAAAATTAGGAAAATTAAATAAGACTAGAGAAGATTATGAAGAACAGAGGTCAACGGGTTTTATTAAAAATTACAAGGCAGTTAGACACAAGCATGAGCCAAAATATAAGAAAGCAAATTTGAAAAATATCCATTATACAAATATTAAGCGACCATTAAAATTTACAGGTAATAGCATGGATAGTACTTCTGACACTGACTACTCAGATTAATTGCCAACACCTCCTTGACGTACAGACGATAAACGAACAGAACGGATACGTTAAACTTCAATTGACTGACATAAGCATTACAAATGAGACAGACATTATACTACATATTATAAACCCAGCTGAAATAATAGCATTAGTAAAAAACATTTCTATTAATCTAGCCCCATTACAACATAGACAAAGACGAGGTCTAATTAACATTATAGGTACGACACAAAAATGGCTATTCGGAACCATGGACGACGACGACAGACAGACTATAGAAGAACACCTAGATACAGTAGCAAAGAACAGTCATAATGCAATCGTAGCATCCAATAATCAAATTAAAATTAACGAATATTTTAACAGTACTTTTAACATGCTTAGAGATACCATTAGTAACGATAGAGTAACAATTTTAAAACAGGTTAACACTATACAGAGAGTAGAAAGAGAATTAGTAATGAAGCAAATTTATTTTGATCAATTATTTAAACTTAAGTATATCGAGTCAAAAATAGAACATATTCAGGATAATATTGTATCAGCAAGAAGTAACATTTTACACCCCAATATCCTTACAAATGATGAAATCGAAGCATATAAAATAGATTTTTTCAAATTAAAACAAATAAGACTTGGAGTTGCAAAATACAAAGAAAACATGTTAATGTTCGCCATTAAAATTCCAAAAAATTATGTAACTATGCCCCTTAAACTTTTAACTCCAGTTCCTAATACAAATTTTCTAGAAATTGATGCCGAAAAAGAATTCATTATAGAGTATAGAAATAAAACGTACAAATATGAAGAAGACAAAAATCTAAACGAATTAATCGAAAGTAAACATTGTGTAATAAAACAAAATTGTAAACTAATCAAAAATGATCAAACCGAAATTGAATCTTTAGATGACGAAACACTATTCATTAAAAATGTAAACTTAAAGATAAACCAAACATGTGATGATAGAGATATAAAACTCACAGGAAATTATTTAATCAATTTCGTCAATTGCACCTTGTATTTCTTAGATCTAAAATATTCTAATGTAAAACATATACAAAAGCAACGATTTTATTATCCGAATTATAAAGAAAAATTTAATTTTACTGAAACAATAAAGTTTGACAAAATTATCTTAAAAAACTTTGAAAATATCAAAGCAATAGAAGAAATAGAATTTAAGAAAGATGTATCCTATAAAATAAATGTAACTTGCATTGTAACAATACTAATTATGTTTTTAATATTATCATGTTTATGTATACAACAAAAAAGGATACAAATGAACTTTAGTAATAAAATTCAGGAGAATTTCACTCTTAAGGAGGGAGAAGTTACATATGTGCAAACACCAGCACCATTGCCAGCACCAGGCGATGAATTTGACACGTTTATCCGGTCGATTACAAAAAATAATTAATTATTTCACAATTTCCTGGAAACACCTCAATTCGGTCGGTGTATTCCCAGAAAATATGTGCAATTGCAAAATCGCTGACATTACGTCTGCCGATTAACAACCCAGAAAATTGAATGTAATAAATAGAGGCGAACTACACGAAATGTGTGTAGTATCCCGTGTTAAGTCTTACAATAAGTTTTTTTTTTGATAATAAACGTTCCTAGTTACCAGTGATTTTGTTGTCTTTTTTATAATCCGCTCAAACCCCGTTTATGTTATTCGCTCGTAAAGCAGCACCTAAGCGATTTTGAGGAAGTTGGAAAATGGCTCGATGAATGGTTTGCCGCAAAAGACAAGAAGTTTTTCTGGGATGTTATTCCTAAATTATCTGATGAGATGGGCGTGATGTGCAGAAGCCAATGGCAAATATTTTGAATAAAGAAAAATAATTTTCCTATAAAATTACGTATTTTTTTAAAGAAAAAAAAACGGAAAAACTTATGCATACACCTGGTACATCAAGTCTGTAGTCTACGCTAATAAGCCAAACAATGTTGGACGAGCTCGAGACCAACATTCGATAACGCGGCAATTGGACCGACCGCTTGAAGCGCTGCCAAGGAAGCTGAGGCTGCCATTTGAATGATTCCATACATAATGGCATGAACGTAGCTTCAAAGTAAAGTCAGAATCCATTTCATATCTCACACCGTTGCTGTTTAATTCAAATTTTTTTTTCTTATCGTTTTTATCTTGTCACCCTTCATAATGTATTACAATATTTTCTTGTTACATTACTCATCGAATAATTGAGGGGCGCATATACTATAATAAAAATATATTTTCGAACATTTGATGTATGGTTAGACCTCGCCACAGATTCTATCGTATCTACTCGTATTATACTTGCCAAGATAAACTGTCTTGCAATTTGAGTATACTACAGTTTCTGCTATATGTTCAAATGTTACAAAATTCTATCTCTATTCACAGATAAATTCTATATTTTTTTTATCATTACATATCAGCTGCATACTTACCTTCTTGTAAAATTTACGAGCCGGGATTCACGAAATGTTCAACAAATAGTATTCAAAAGCTGTTCTCCCAACTTGCCAAAGGTAAGCAATTCATAAAAAGACAAAGAACAATATACATATACTCGTATGTGCACACGTACTAATAAACAATACAATACGAGTATGTATTACATATAATAAAATAACTTTTTCCATTATTGACGATAAACATTTTTAAATAACATTCAAGGTATACCAGGGTTAAAAACCGTTGGCTCCATTGATCCATTTAATATTAAGAAAGTCATATACAAACAAGACAATAATCAAGTAGCTACGATTTCGGCCAATTTAACAGATGTTACAGTGAAAGGTTTTGCAGACACAATTGTCAAGGAGAGCAAGTAAGAACAATGATAATTTGTATGTACATATGTAGGTATATCAGTTTCATAGAGCAATTTTAATGAACATGCCTTAAAATTTTAAATTTACCGTACAAAATGTATTATATTGATATTGGGCCGTGGTGGCCGTGACTCAAGTGGTAGTGGACCGGCTTCCAAATTGGAAGGTTCGGTATTCGAATCCTAACCTCGCTCGAAAAACATTTTTTTCAGTTATCGAAAATCAAGTAAGATGAGTAATTGACTAGAAATCAACAACAAGCCAACTTCCACTAAAAATTTAGTCTCCCCATTAAATATTTTACGCCATGGAGTGAAATAACCACTTAGCCCAAACAATTTTCTTTCTCTCTCTATACCATTTTACAAAAAAAATTAACACATACTGAGGCATTATAAGTGTATTCATACCCATTTGAGTGTTAAGTTCTTAAAAAAAAAAACATTTGAATCAAGCTTTATGTCGAAGTAGTAAAGCTACTTATATGTACAAGTACATGTTTGATATTATCTTACTCTGAATATTAGTCCAGTAAAAAAATATAAAATAAATATATTTATTAGTACGAGTTTAGAAACCTAAACACTATCTTTTTACATAACAACTTTTTTCCCTTTTATTTTTTTTAGAGTCAGCAAAAAGGATTTTAGCTGGGAAACAACATTTTTAATTCCCAAAATGAGAATGGATGGAAAATACAAAATGGATGGAAAGGTTTTAATCGTACCTTTGAAAGGAAGTGGAAATATGTTTATTGAAGCTGGTAAATATAAAATATTTTTGTACTTTTTTTCCTAAATTTTCTACTTAACATATGCAAATAGCAGATTTAATTGATCAAAACATTATGTCGTCTTTCAGGAGCATTTCAAATTAATATTGATATCTTTTAAATTAACCGACATATTTTTAATATTATTTAACATTTCTAATTTTATAGTACAAACTTAACTCAATTTTTACTAAAATAATTTGTGAGTTCATGCTTTTTAAGATTTAATCTCCAGATTGTATCACTTATACGAGTACATGAAATAAAATACTAGTATATGACCCTTCTAAATTATATAAACGTTAATTGTTTGTTTCCCCAGAAAGTAAACTACGATTTTCCAGTAATTTTATTCAATATTTTGGATTACCTGACACTTTTTTTTTGTATTAATACGAGTATAATTAATTACTTCACCTTCAATCCCTTTCTGAAATAAGTCCCCTACAGTCCACAGTGGTTTCTTTGTAAAGAAATTTCTTCGGTAAAAAATAAAACCAAAAACTGTATTATTATATTATATTTTCATAATTTTAAATAAAATAAACCATAAACAAGTTCATTTAAAGTAAGGGGCACATATTAATGCGGATGGGCTACGTACGTCTCCGGGTAAGGTTTTTTATTGTACAATTTTGTTTTAATTAAGATATTTTTTATTTACTATTTCTTTGTACATATGTATAAATTATTACATATATGTCAATCAGAATATCAAACAGTGCAATGTCTGTACGTTCCTAAACTGGGCTAAAAGTATACATGTTTTCTATTAAATAAAAGTAAACGAAATAATTTTCAAAGGTTTTAAACTCGTGTAAATCCCTTAAAAAATGTATATATTTCTTTTAACTGAAAGAATATATATACAATTTTCTGTTCAAAATTATGAGAATATTCTTCTCAATTCGGTAAAATGACCGTCCGCTCCAACAGACTTATTGGTCTTAGTTTCGATATCGTTGCTCAGACCTTTTTTTTCGGTTTATTAATTAAATGAATGGTTTGTTCTACCTCGCCGAAGAACTTATGTCATCTCCGATATTAAAAAGTTCGCGGAAGTAGTCCTTCCGAATTTTTGGTAAGGACTGTAACCTTACTAATATGTAAGTAAGTTCCCATCATATTTCTTCATTCTTCTGCTGCGTAATCATGTCCTTCGCATTGTCCTTTAAAATTCTGGTAGAATTTCATCATTCGAGCAATTGCGCTGTGGTGGCCAAGTGAAACCTAAATAATCAGACGCTGCAATCAATCGAGGCTTTGCCTTGAATTAAGAGTAATATGGTTAATCATCTGATGACTAATAGGAGTTATTTCTGCTCTACAATAGTTGACTCCGAAACAGTTAGTCCTTCTAATCTTTGGCCCACCACAATGAACTTCTTGAACGGCGGTAATACGCTGTTCTTATTTTCGGCTGCATGTGAAATGGTAATGGTTCATATATTCCACGTTTGCTATAGTCGTTGTTCGCTTTTCATTTGCTGGAATAGTCAATAACAAGCTTGCAGTCTAAAATGTGGTTATTTATTAATGCCTCATTTATTTATTCTTCTCTAATTTTCTTGTGTGAGTTAGCAAAAAGGTAGGTTTCTTTACACTTACTTTGGAACTAAATCGAGCTTAACTTTGTTTACACTTTTTAGTACAGAATCAATTTTAACATGGAGTGCAAAAACCAAAATTTTCAGTGTATTTTGCTTTTTTATTTCCTTTACGGCAGGCTCATAAAGAGATATGTGTTGACTGCTTAAGAGAATGCACACGAGAATTGATTTAAGGAATTCCATTCTGAAAATTTTTCACTCGAAGATGACCAAAGTTCTGGTATTACAACTGAAGTTGACGATGACCAAATCAAAGTCCTAATTGAATCATATGACTGTACGAGAGATTACAGAGAGGTTAAATGCATCACACACAATTGAAAATCACTTAATGCAAAAAATTGCTCTAAATTTACTGTAGCAAAACTTGAAAGCACTAATAAACACAACTTCTGCAGGATTGATGGCGCAGCAAATTGTGTTCATAAATGTGTTACAAACATTTTAGCTGTTAATGAATGCGGAAGACGCGAAAATTAATTTTGGAAAAGTGCAGTGTCTAAAGAACTTATTTTTACAATTTTGTGTAACTATAACATATAAGCTAGTTTGGATAAACTGTTTTTTTCTCTTGCCGCTAATTTACATATATAACCCGTTTCCATCGTTAAACGTATGGAAATTATTAGTTTAATATCAATGCGATATGCAACTCAAACGCAATGAAATTGATCCTTTTTTGAAACAAATCACCACAAGTGATAAAAATGAATCGTCTACAATAACTAAAATCGGAAATGGGGATGGTCTAAGCGTGATAAATGAGCACAAACTCCATCGAAATCTGAACGGTATCAAAAGAAGGCTATGTTGTCAAGTGAGATTGTTAAGGTATTGTGTATTGTGAACTCCTTCCATTTAACCAAGCGATATAATCAGATGTTTACTGGCAAAAGCTAATGAAACTGGAGGAAGCAATCAAAGAGAAACGACCAGAATTTGCAAATCGTAAGACAATCGTGTCTCACCATGACAAGAGCACACATGTACTTGGTAACTAGTGATAATTTATTGAATATTGGTTTGATAGTATCACATTCGCATCCGCCTTGCTTCATCAGAACTTCATTTGCTTCGAAGTCTGCAAAACTCTTTGAATGGTAAAACTTTCACCAATGATAATGAACTAAAATCGCACTTAGTCCAATTTTGTGCTAATAAAGGCCAAAAGTTCTACGAGAACGGATGGAATGATGAAATTATCAGAAAGATGGCAGAGAGTTATCGAATGGAAAATAATTAATTGATTAAAGTTTAGTCTTTATAAAAAAAGTGTTATTCCGCCCTAAAAAAAACGCAATGTTTCATATAACTAGATGTAACTTCTAAACATTTAAAACGCAACTAAGCCACTTTAAAAATAAAAATGTTTTCATTTTGTTAGCCAGCAATTTTTTTGTCTGCTGTAGTAAAAGTATTTTATTAAGTCATTTCTCTAAGTCGATTTTCGGAATGGCCTTCAAAACCTTCCTAGATGCGATTTGAGCCTCTGCAATAGAGTCAAGACGATATCCTGAGAGTAGTTTTGTTTAATTACGGGAAGAGCCAGATTTCAAATGGACGACATGGGTTGAATTTTTGGCCAAATAGTCACATATAACGAGCAATGTCCCATGAATGACTTTATAATTATCCTAGGCGAATTTAATCCCAAAATTGGAAAGGAAGAAATCTTTATTAGCACAATCAGAAGACATAGCCTTCACGACACCACGTCGGGAAATGGACTTAGGATAATCGTTTTGCTGTGGGACGTAACGTTACTATAGCAAGCACACGGTTTCCTTGCCTCAATATTCACAAGGAAACCAGATCAGCAAACTTTCGACCAGATTAATCATGATGACATCGACGTAAGGCACTCCTCAAGTATCTTAGATGCACGAACATTCCGAGCGGCCAACATAGACTCGGACCACTTGCAGACAGCATCAAGTGCTGAAGACCAGTGGCTTAGATACCGAGAAGCCTTCAGAAATTCCGTAACTGGTGTGCTGGGTTTCACCTGCCCACGACCACAACTCCCCTGATTTGATGAAGAGTACCGGCAAGCACATGCAGCAAAACAACATGCCTACAAAGCGGCTCTTGAGCTCAACGAGCAAAAGAGGAGCGAAGAACATCGGCTTCTTCTCATCGGTATGCCTGACGAGTGGAACCTCGGCATAGTTTGCCCGGTTCACAAGAAAGGAGACTCTCTAAACTGCGCCAACTATAGAGGTATTCTAAACATCGCATATAAGATCTTGTCTGCTGTATTATGCGGTCTGAAACCATTTATCAACGATCTGATTGAACCCTATCAATGCGATTTTAGGCCCGGTAAGACCACATTTGACCAAATATTCACACCACGGCAGATCCTGGAGAAACCCATAGATGTGCAGATAGATACTCACCACCTTCTTATCGATTTTAAGGCCGCGTATAATATCATTTATAGAGACGAGCTATACAGAGCCATGTCTAGTTTTGGCATCCCTATCGAACTCGTCTGCTTGTGCAGGATGAGGATGGAGAAAGCTCGCTGCTGCATCAAGGTTTGTAACGACTTAACAGAGACTGACACCAAAAAAGGATTTCAGCAAGGCGACACGCTATCATGTGACTTTTTGACATCGTACTTGAAAGAATTGTGCAAAATTCACAAGCCAACACACGAGGAACGATCTTTCGAAAGTCGGTTCAATTGCTTGCATACGCCGACGATATTGATATTATTGGTAGAACACAGCGAGCTGTCACTGGTGCATATGCGAGTATAGAAACAGAAGCGGCAAGAATTGGTCTAGCGGTAAAAGAGGACAAAACAGAGTATATGCTGTCAACAAAAAGGGACACCCAGCATCGACGAATCGATCAGAATGACACAATCGACAGCTATAACTTTGAGGTATCGGCTCTGCTATCACATCTGAAAACGACATCTCTTCAGAAATCAAACGAAGAATAACGTTTGCCAATCGCTGTTTCTTTGGGCTGAGAAGACAACTGTGTAGTAAGGCCCTCTCCCGAACAACCAACGAAATTCTATATAAGGCCCTTATAATTTCAACCATGCTCTATGGTTCCGAAGCACGGACGATTTCTAAAGCGGATGAAGATATCCTTGGTCGTATTGAGAGAAAAATTCTTCGTAAGATATTTGGTCCCGTATGCGTTGACGGGTCCTGGAGGAGACGATTCAACGATGAGCTCTACGATCTGTACAGCGACATCGACCTAATCAAAAGACTGCGCATTGGGCCTTTGAGATGGCTGGGACATATAGACCGAATGAACACTAACGCTCCAGCTCGCAGAATCTTCGAATCTAATCCGGAGGGACAACGCAGTAGATGTCGCGCGCGCAAGTTGAAGGTGACCTCAATCAACTTGTAGTGCGCAACTGGTGGCAGTTAGCCAAAGACCGCGCTAATTGGAGAGGCTTATTGGTTGAGGTGCAGGTCCACCATGGACAGTAGGGCCGCCTAAGTAAATTAAATGCAACCCACTGTGGCATTGAGCACTGAGATTCACATTTGTACAAACGAAAATTTTCCCGTTACAATTACATCCTTTGGTGTTTTGATTCATGAGTGTATTCTGGGAATAGGCGCCTGCCTGATAGTTGTTGACATACCCTTAGTGGAGCGACAAAGTCGATAAACCCTAAATTGTTACGCAATACATTGAAACTGAAAGGATCAAAACCATTGAGTGAAATGTGTTCACTTTAATCATTTCAAACTTCTTAGGATGTCAATTAATTTATTTCGAGTAAGGAAAATTAAGACCGATAAAGCCAAATTGGGCTTATTTCAAATTCACAGAGTGGTTTCATTTCACTAACGCAAAGCAAAATATGGCCTTATTGCCCTTGGCCTTTTAGAAGAAGTGGATTAAGGAGTACTTACCGACACCTACTAGTTAGATGGACCCAATACAGTTAACAGCCGGCAAGCCTATTCTAGAGGAAGATATCGTAATCATAGCAGACTCAATCCAAGTAGTATCTGACCCAAAGGATGAATCGTGGAACCATTAGAGCAAAGAAGTGTAAGTGCGATTAGATTTTACACACCGCTAATCTAACAGTTTTAGATGTAGGACAGCCTGGAGTTGATGGTAATCCGAACGAAGCTTCCAGATAACAAGAGAGTGATTTTGCAAAACTTTTCTCTTAAAATCTGAACAATATTATTCAACTATTGTACACCAAAAGTATTATAAGAATTCAAATACTGAGAATTGACTGTCCCTTGTTTTATTTTAATTGGGAATAAAGTCAAATTTAACCCTTCGTAGGTTCAGACATGGACCTATTTTCTCCCCGAGAAAATAGATTTTCCAGTCCAGTACAGGGTTCTGATTTTGAATATGCGTCAAAAAGCAGACAATTTTAACCTAACAATTTTAACAACTCTAAAACCTATTTCATGAGGCGTACCTCAAAGATTGATATTGGTATCAATATTATTATGTCCTTTTATCAATTGCCTACCGTCTGTTTACGAAAAGTCAAAAGTGCATCTATTATGAGAAAATTATGGTTTAGGCATGATGAAAATGTCATTTGAATAAGAAATAATAGCCTACAATCGGCCATCCTGACCGAAAACCGTCCCGATTACATTACTTAATGAACTAACACTAAGCAATTAAAGCGATTATAAATTCGTATGAACTTATTAAATTAAGAATGTTTTAACAATCAAATAAACATTTTTTTTAGTTTACGATCAATTGTTCTCTTTACAAATTATTTTCCGTGCGAATACGTACATATGATTATACATACAATTAAAATTAAATTCTTATAAACCTATCAACTTAACATTACTTTCACAATTAGATACATTTTTTTTCACGCGAATGTTTACATATGTTCTTACATTTAAACCAAAATGAAATATATAAATATATATATGTAAAATAACACGAAATTCAAAACTTAATCAGGACTGGTAAAAATTCATTGACAACATTGTTTCATTTAAGATGAAACATTGCAGTCAATTAAACTTCTTTCACTTTCTTCTTATTTATTATTATTATTTCTTTTTTTCTCTACGTTCTTTTCGTCACCATGCTTATTGTTCGGAGAGCTTATACCTTTATAATGTAACCTAGTCAATTGAAAGCCGTCTATGGCGTACCTGTCATTTGGCAAAACCTTCTTAACTTGTTATGGTCCTCTGTACTTGGCTAATAACTTTTTATTTATGCTCGGAATAGTGACGACAATTTTAATCATGACATAATCGCCTAGATTATATAAACGTAGCTGCTTTTTTATGATGTTTATCGTAATAAACTTCATTACGCATTTGTCCCCTTTCGATGTTTCTTTGGGCCCTGTTCCTAACGTCTTTTATATCTGTAACTTCTGATCCTACGTTGGTCATGAAAAACTCCTTGATCTTATCGCAAAATCTTCCCTTCTGATCTCTACCAAATAATAGGGTGCTTGGAGTAAAACCACTGCTTTGGTTTCCCGTATTATTGCTAGCAAATTCAACTTGCTTTTTACCGAATACAGCTTTACAAATTTCGTAAAGCCATCTACTACTACTAGGATATGTTTTTGGTGGATCAAGTGGTGGGAAATGGACAAAGGTGGTGGACATGAACAGTGTCAAATGGTAGTCTTCGTTTAGGGATAGGATGCAGGATTCCTTCTGCTTTTCCTGATTCGGAAGAGAAATAAATGCATTTTAGGCACCCCTTTATAAATGTCTTAATTTTGTCCTTCATCTTGGGAAACCAATATATCCTGGACAAATGCTCAAAACATTTCTCAACCCCCAAATGGCAAAGCGCTTTATGGTGAGTCCTGATAACCTGTTCCTCCAAGTGTGAGAGGACATAAAAAACTATTTTTTCTTTCGTTTTTCTATATACTGAATAAGTTTTTGAAGATCTTTGTCTGAATAAGCATGAAATGCCTCTCCCACTCGCAATCTCAACGCTGCCTTACTACCACTAGTCGGCCACTTCAACTACCGCAAAATTTTTTTTAGGCCATTAACAGTAGCCGCCTCCACGAATAGATTAAACACTTCAGACATATTTTAAATGCTTTTCACAAAACTCTTAAAATTAAAATTCTTAAAATTTAACAAACGACACTACAATTAACTTGATCGATTAGCGGATGATCAGATCCTACTTCTGAAACTGGGCGTGCGTTAAAAAGGAAAGCAAGACACAGAGTAGTTCTCTTCACGACAGTTTATTACAAAAAAATTTCAAATAACATAGATCGAGGGCCATATTTATCTCATTATAGAGCACGGTACATATGTACTATTTTAGCGGGAGGATCATCGGATCGTAAGACAGTTATTTAAAACAAGTTTGTATACGTAATCACAGTGTGCTGCGCAAAAACGATGACACTGTCATTTGAATAAGAAATAATACAAAATGGTGTTCAAAAAAATCTAAAATATATTGACTATCAACTTACGCGTATTTAGGGTCTGGAACTAATACAACAGTGGTCGGTGATAAATGGTTTCTTTCTTAATCCAACCAAGTTGCGATTCCTATGAATTTGAAACAGTAAATTTGATTTCAACGTATTCTTGACTCTCCTATTATATGGCTCTACAAAATCAAATTAAGATCTCTTGGTATTATTACCAGTCCCGGTTATTTGATAAATTGTGCCCAGTCTGCCTATAATCACACCAACGCAGTAATTGACAGTATTTACGGATGCCTTCGTAATTTATTTTCGAAGGGGTCATAATAGTTAACTCTAGTAGGTACTATCACCTACCACCTAGACTGGTGTTTTTAATTACATTTTCGGCAAAAATAACAAATTCTCCCTTTGCCTATATTTACAAGTATCTATTTTTCTGCAGATACATTTTCATTCTATTCATCTATCTTTCCGTTCATTTTAAGATAAAAAAAAATTTTTTTAATTTTAAGAATTTGTAGCATATGTATGTTACACGTATTATATATATATATACGAAAAAATCTATGTATACTCGTAAATACTATAAAAGATGTCAATCTTGCACAAACTATTACGATTATCATGTTCTTCTTTTGTTCTAGTCAGTAGTTTAAATCTCAATCTTTAGTACGCCAAGTGCAAGCGTAGCATCATTATTAACATTTTAGTGTTGAATACGTACGTGTATGTATATATAATATAATAGTTATGCAAATAGACTTAGCCAGACATAATGTCAACTATCGGCTACTTATCTCAACTATGTATGTAAAAATTCAATTTGTAGAAAAAACGTCTCAATAAAAACCGACTTCCATCCCTCAGAACTGCGACCTTTGTGCTTGTAAAGCCGGTTTCATCCGAATAGCATGTGTATGTAAAGCCGCCATTTTTATAGATAACGACAGAAATTTAAAAACAGGCATCTTGAGGTCTTGTGGAGTTTTCATTGAAGTTTCAAAGCCTAGTTCTTAAGCCAACGTATCTCCGTTAGTAATTTATATATGCAAATGTATATTAGGATACATGTTATTCTTATATAAACATGTATATATCTATTCAACATGAAATGTGTGCTTGTGCATGAAATATTATTTTACTAAAAATAAGTATTTACATGAAAGAATTAAGAACTAACAAACATATTTCGGTGCAGCATCTTCAAATTTATAATTCCAATTAAATACGTTTTAATTTAATATAATGGGTATCTGGATGGGAGCTTTTAGTTCTCATGTAAATTTAATCTTTGTCATATAGACAATATTTCATTAAAGTCCATTCACTTTTTTTCTTATAGAAAATATGAATATAAAAATGTTTACAGCCGCCCGACTGTACGAAAAAGGAAGATTTACATTTTGCAACGTCAGCAGCATTCATATTGACCTTGATATTTCTGACCTAAAAACAAGATTTGACAATCTTTTTAATGGGAATAAGGAAATCGAGAAAAGCACAAATGAATTTTTCAATCGAAATTGGCGAGATTTTTTCGAAGCGTTGCGACCAGTTGTTACTAAAACTGTTGAGGATATTCTTTTAAATGTAATGCAAAGTGTATTTCATTACATACCTGCAAATTTTTTCGTTACTGATATTCCTACATCTACACAGCTTTACGGAAAAGTCTAGTTTTCTTAAATATTAATTGTTATATATAGTTTTTAGTATTAAGCTTTATATATAAAGTTTATAATATAAAGTTTAGCTTACATTTAAGATGAAACACTTGCTGGTTTGAAATGCAGTGGCATACGTAAATAAACCATTTTTATAATTTCAATCACTTTCAAATAGATAGACTTTTTACTTTAGAACTCATTTACATAAATGTTATCCATATTTTCTCTTCAACCCATTTAACTGAAAGTTTATCATAGATATAATTTAAAATATCATCCATTCGGTACATTGATTTGAGAAAATGTTGTTTTAAAAAAAAATATTTTGGAAAAAAAAATGTAGAATATATTTTGTGGCTTAATTTGTAAAGATCGTTGAGATCATGTAAAATCTAAAATGCAAGATAGATAATTTGGCGCTTTATTCTCGAGGATCCCATGCAGTGCTACAACAATGCGATATTTTAGAAGCGAATTAAGCGAGGGCCCAGCTATTTTCTGGGCGTATGCTGAAACGTAATCATATCGGTTATGGTTGAAAATGTATCTGGCACAACTGTTGTATGCAACATTTAATTTTTTTCAGAGTAATAGTCCAATTTACAAAAAGTATATATAAAATCATATAAAATCGAACGAAGAACATATGACTTTACAAGCTAGAGCTAAGTCTTGGCAATAAGCGCGCAGTTGGACTAGGACCGCGGTCGTTTTCGGTTTGAGGAACACCAATCTAAATGGCATCACTGCTCGTTTTTTCTCGTTCAAGATGGTCGATTCGACATTCAAGCTGCTTACAGTGGCTTTGGAGTTCTTGAATTTTGCATGTAAGATTTTTTTCGATTTCGCTGACCTTGCCTAAAATTGTTTCGTCGATCGATGTCAGTTTGGAAAATTTGGACGTGACTTCCTCCGTAAAACCGCAAGCCTTTTCTCAATTCGTGCCCACAATTCAGCGGCATCGAGGGGCTTTGTTGGTGTATTTTGTTCTTGGGCTAACTTATTTCTTGTAGAGCACGACATTTCCAATTGCAGCTAGAGATTGGTTATATCACGAATATGCCAACTGAGTTATTCAAAATACATTAAGTGAGTTTGAAGATATCTGGAATTGACGCCAACAAAGTTATATTGGTGAAGATACATATACGGAAAACGTCCTTTAATATAAAAAGAAAATGATAGGACGCCAATGTGATTTTTTGTCTACTCTAAGCGGCTGGAGAGCACGGTAAGCAGAAGTTTCCCCTTTCGGTAATTTGCCAATGCACGCCAAAAGTGTGATAACGTATTGGCTGAATTTTAAAAGCTGATCTTCTTGATTTTCTTATCTTTTTTATTTTATTTTTTTGCTGTCGGAACAGAGCTCTCAAACAAAGAACTAGACCATTGTACTCCTTGTAAATTCTTTTAATTGGAATCTTTCAGTCTTTCGAAGAAAGGTAAGTACGGGCTTCAGCGATAAAGTGCCTACAGCAGCAGCACATACCACGTTAACGCCGAGTACCTGCAGCCTGATGCGACCGTAAGCCGGACATTCACACAGGTTTTCACTTCCATACAAAGAGTGGCAGGGTGTTGCATCACTTATGCCCAGCTCATTTAAGTCCTTGGCAAAAGTGTAGTGGCCCATCACGACACCAGTAAGAAACCAGCATTCTTTCCTGCTGATTGACAGCCAGAAGGCCGCTGACCCCTTAGAGACGTCGGGAAGTATTCAATTGGTCTCCCGGCAACCTTGAAACTCAAATAACAATGGATCCCCTAACCGAGTATGCAGGCAGATCTAACGTACGTTCGGTTCCTGAAAAACTCTCCTCTGAGCCATTGTGACCTGGGACCCAGACAAGTCTCAGTGGGTTTTGCCTTCCGATTGCGTTGAGTGATGTCTTGCATTCTTGAACTAGCTTGGAAGTCGTAGGAGAGTTCAGCAAGGCTCTGAGTGCAGCTTGGCTGTCAGTACAGATGACACTGCTTTGTCCTCTCCACCGATTGTTCACAATATAGTTCGTTCCCATCAGGAATGCTTTAACTTGGAAGACACAAGTTTTTGTAACGAAGAATGAAATCTAACATTGTCGTCGTACAAAAAAACACCAGCGCTACGTCCTAAATCGGTTTTGGAGCCATCGCTGAGATTCTTGACGAAACCAGTCAATTTTGTATTTATTCCGATGCAGGAATTCCAGCGTCATTGCATCAGTTCATAAAACGAGAGTCATAAGACAGTCCGTGTGCAAGGTCATCAAAGCTCCAGTGCGTGTTATACAAAAGACCACAACTTTTTAAATGGAAGATGGTTTAGAGAGTGTAGCCCAAGATATTAATATGAAGGGGAAGGAGTTTCATCAATGCGTCTAGAGCGAAGCCAAGGAAAGCTAAGGAAAGCCACAATCCAGCCGAGAGAGTCCGTTCTTTGGAATCTCCTAAAAACAGTAATCACATATTTTCGTGAGAGCCTTTTCCAATAGACAACGGACGTATAGAATATGGTTGGCCTTGTCATCGCCGTGTATATCCAAAGGATCCTTCTCGGTTACAGGCCACATGGCTTTCCAACAGCTTCTTTGCACTGACTGAAGGCCGACAGCGCCTTAAGCTCCATTCACAGCTCAGCAAATAGTGAATGAGCAAGCTGCAAACAAATCAATTTTAGTACATTTAAAAACAGTCAAATCACAATTTTACTATCCTAAAAGAACAGAGCTCAATTTATCTGTGGATTAATAAGAAAAAAACTCACTAACATTTTTGCGAACAAGAACAAGTCAGAACAGACAGCTTCCTCCTTCTCGCAGAGAGAACAACTTTAGTTTTGATAAAATTGATTCACAGCCCATGTCTAGTGCACCAATCGTCGATCACGTTTACGGCTATTCTGTCTTCTAAAGCTTGTATAATATATCATCCTCGTATGCTTGTGCATAGATGTTAGAACTATTGAGCGCATTGAGCATAGATTCGGTCTACATCTACCATAGCAGTGAAATAGCCTTATGTCACGACATCGATCCATAATAAGTTTTTATTTTCACTAGCCGCTTCCGATTATTTAAGTAAGAAGCCCTCCAAACATATACGAGCATTATAAAGTTTTTTCATAATAAACAATGGTCCACTATATCGAAACCTTTTGAGATATCAACGAAAAAAGCAACATTTAGATTAATCAATACTACTCGTATTGATTGTTATTATATATTATTATATATATTTCACCGGTCAGTTTTAGCAAAGCATCTTCTGTACCACTTTCAAAGCCAAACTGAAAATCACTAAGAAATGTGTCTTACTTAAGACGGATATCATTCTAACTTTAAGACTCTTTTCAAAGAGAAATAAGGGAGTAGTTATTTAAAATCACAGTCTGTATGTAGTGCTGTCTCATCTATCAGCACAACCGACGAAATATACCAGCTACAACGTGTTGCGTTATTAAGCTCAATAGAAGCTTCGTTAATAGGAGCTAGTTGTGAGTTGGTTCTCATTAGGTTACCTGGGAAGTCAGCCTCAAACATTGGACGGAGAGTCTCTGCTTTCGACTCAGTGTAGGTGCCATTAGATTCATTGAATGATTCCAGCCTGGCTGATTATCGACCAATTCATGTTGGTGGCGGTTGAGCCGTTTCTCAAGTGGTAGTATATTGGCATTCAAATCAGAGGGTTCCGTGTTAATTTTTTTCAGGGAACTAAAATCATGTAAGATGAGTGTTGCCTAGGATACGACGACAAGTCCAATTACACTAACAATTTAGTCTCCCCAGACCTCGAACATGTTTTATCCTCCATCTGTGCCATTTTTCGAAAAACTGAACACATACTATACTTGGCATCATAAGTGTAGTCATACCCACTTAAGTGTTAAGGTCATTAAAAAGAAAACTCACTGAGCTAGCGAATTAGATAAATTGATATTGTAAGGGATTTTTGAAGACGAGCTACGATATGCATTCAAATCAAATAATTTCGACTTCTAGCGTTTAATATCATTAAAGAAAAAAAATTTATTAAAAATTAAAAAAAACAATTAAATTAAAAATTTTAGAATAAATATCCAAAACTTGGTTATGGTTATGACCATAACAATAGCAGTTACAAGAAGTACCAAAACCATTTTTTTACTTTAAACACATATGTATACATGACTAATTTAGTTTTGACTTTGAAGATCTTACTTGTAATCGAGCAAGATTACATTAAAACATTAAAAACATTTTTACAATTCAGTTTCCTCCCTTGGCTAAAACCTTGCAATCGCAATTGTTAATCTACAATAGAACAAAAACCAAAAAGATTTAAATTTTTTTAAAAATGAAAAAAAAAATTTCAACTTTCGTTCAACTTTAATCAATCAAGAAAATCCCTCGTGCTTCACTAGAAATTTGTTATGAAGCTGCAGTTAAAATTTACGGTTGATCGGTTGAAAACTGAAGGCAGTGGAGGTTGTCCGCCTCGAAAAACTCAGTTTTGATAAAAATGTATTTGAAATTTCAAGTACTGAAATGTTAAGTTCAATTCAATGCTTTGGCCATATAATTGGCCTTAGAAATATGTATTCTTCTGTTCCTGATTCCTTCTTGTTGAGATTGTTGTTTCACTGACTTCTCTTGCATCTTAAATAAACTCAATTTTTGCAACATTTAAAAAATGTTCCGTCACGAAAAGGTTGTTGGGTATTATTTTTGAATAGTTAGGAAAGCACTTAAGACAATAAAAAAGTTACAAGGTACTACCCTTTAACCCACAAAAGACATTGCAGTCACTTTTTTGAAAAAGAAAATTTGCTCGTAACGTAGTTGTTCAGGACAGACTTAGCAAACATTTAAAAATCACGAATGCGTCCTACAACAAACAGAAATGGCAAAAGTATTGCCTAGCAAATAATTTTTGTACACTTCCAGACTATGAAATAAGAAAACATGATGCAATATCGATGCGCGTACTAAAAAGTAACATTGTGACCATCTCGTCGACCTGTTCACCAAAACGGATTTCATCAAGGCATAGCATACAATAATTTTCATAAACAGGAAGTTATCGAATAACCTGAGGGGTCACATTCACTATGGTTTGTTTATTTATTTATCTACAACTATATATTAGCTAGCAGATGGGAATATACAATACATAAAAACTACATATAACAAAAGGATAGAGTTTTTATCGCAAATACAATAAAATACAAAAATTTGTAACGACGATCTAGTAATTACATACGTAAATATGTAGGACACTATTGGAAGTACAGCAAGAATTTTGATGTAATAATATGGTAACTAGCCTTACGCTATCAATAGAAAGCCTAAACTCTAATAATTTTAGATCCAAAAGCTAAGAAAAAAGTAATAATAATAAAAACAAAATATTTAAGGTTGGTCAGAGTGAGTTTTGAAGCAAGGTTCCAAATTAAATCATGGCAAAGATCACTAATATTCTTTGAGTGTCTCTTTATAAATACCACCATTGAAATAATTTTAAAAACAATGTAGCTTTTAAAATAAAAATGTGAATCTAGCATTTTGTTGGCCGATTGATGCTTTCGTTACGACTTTCATATTTTCTGTTGGGTTTATTTCAATTTCTGTACAATGAACTAATTCCACCAGTGTGTAATCGATGACAGTTTATCTCCTTGTACTCGTATGTGTAATGTCTTCAACTTAAACTTTTTTTTTCATATGCATACATAAAAAAGGTCATTATTAATTTTTCCTAGCTATAATCAATAAAATATGATAATTTTTTTTCTATTTTTAGAAAACATGAACATCAAAATGCTTACCAAAACAAGGCTGTATGAGAAAGGAAATTTAACCTTTTACAACGTAACCAATATACAGATGGAGGTTTCTATAACCAAACTTAAGACACAGTTCGACAATTTATTTAATGGAAATGCGGACATACAAGGCAATATCAATGACTTTTTCAATGAAAACTGGAAAGATTTCTTCGAAGCCTTAAGACCAGTCATAACAGAAACAGTTGAACAGTTGCTTTTGCCTCAATTGCAAGCTGTATTTCATTATATCCCTGCTAATTTCTTTGTTAGCGATATCCCAACATCTAAAAAACTATATGGCAAATCATAGACTTATAAAATTGTTTATGTTTTTTTCTGCGAATGTGTTTACAATTGTTACAGATATACTCGTAAATCCATTGAAACAAATTTCTTTCTTTGACTGTTTTGGTTGTTTAGGTGGTGTAAAAATTAATAATTCTCTAAATAAATATGAATATTTTAGGCGTAGTTTTCTATACTACGAGTACATACAGTTTTATTAATTACTAATGCAACAATAATATATGTATACAGCGTAAATTAAATACCACTATTTTAACTTAATACTCGTACAAGGGAAATAAATCTAAACCTAAAATGATTTTTTCAAACTGTGTTTTTTTTATTCAATTAATTAACTACGTAAGTAAAAGTAATGATCTTATTTTAATTAACTGGTTCCACACGGGTTCTATAAGGTGAACCCAATGCTTAAGGTACGAATATATCTTCGACGTAGTCTAATATAATTTGTACAAGTAAGTTAAATGTTCTACTTAATTTCTTTTTTTACTAAGAAGTTATTTAAATGTTAAAACTGAATAATTACATGGTCAAAACTACATCATGACGAAGTTTCTTTCGCTTCTATGTTGTTGTAATACTCACTGAGTTGCGACATTCAAACAGCTTAGTAAAAATAAATACAGCTAGGAAGATTATCAGGGAAGCTGTTAGCCCAAAGTTAGTTATGTAACCTGTCTGGTTTTCTTCTTCATTTAGCCTTATAGGTTCAGTGTTGTTGAGATTAAGTTCCTTAATTTATTGCAATGTTAAAATCTCCTCATAAGTTTCAAGACTGCAATCAAGTTGAACAACTGGAGAAAGCGGCTTTGCGCCGGATTGTTCGTTAGAAGTGTAGCGCTGCTTGTCTATTGTTATTGTTGAATTGCTGTATTGAATAATAAATGTGCCCATTAGATTAACCTTATCCCCATTATTTTGTATTGTCCCATTAAATTTATTTAACAATAGGGTTCCTGAGAAGATTCCTTACGTGGTCGAATTGATGTCCGAGCAATTTGATGGTCGACTGCTAAGCAGATTAGGTATGCAATGCATTTTACTAATGTCTACAATTTGTTTCCTATTACATATGGTTAACTTATTACATACAATTTTCATTTATCCCAAATATCATTTTTTCTCATTAATAATTTTTTTACATTTTACAGGTTTTAATAGTATGGTCTTACATGTGTATTTCTCACTTTGTGTCTGGAATACTTATTATACATATTATATACAGAGTGTCCCCCAATTCGTCAATGATAATTTGGGAAATGATTCCTGTGTATATTCTAAGACAAAAATCGTTCTAGAGTAAGGGTCTATCTCCAATGTTGACATCATTTATCGAGGCTTTAAGAAAAGGCTTACTTTGAAGTACTCCGACCCATGTTAACGGAAATCGCTCTGTTAGTACTAATGGTAGCAACTTCGTGTGGGACTTTATTTTTAGAAGAAATACCAGCCTTTGTAACGGCGTTGATATCCAATTTCAAAGCCTGTTCTATTTTCACTGTCCATATTAATTTTTGACTTTGAGGTCACTTTTCTCCAGAAAATGCCTAGTTAACATAACGTTTTATATTTTTTTTCTTATGAAAGTAGCAATAATAAAAAAAAAAAATTATCAATAAGATTGAAAAACCTGTAGATTTTATGATACTTGGAAAAACCTGCTGCAAGTATAATCTATAAAAAAAGGTTTTTTTTGCTTTAAGCTCCAAACGCTTCAATAAAAAATGATTTTCTGTGGTATTAGGTACTTTTTATTTTATGTGTGTGCTAAAATATCTATAACAGGTGTTCAAAATATCCTCCTTGGATATTTTTTATGCATTATTCTCTATCACAATGATGAAGCTGTTGAATCAGTGGAATGTCCCCCAAAAGTTCTGGTAAATGCTCTTGCAAAAACTCCAGATAGTTTGTAGAATTCAGACTAGTTTCAAGGGGCCGATTAACTTGTTTACAATTACTCCTGCCCACATATTGACGCAGAATTTGTATTGAAATGATTTATGTTTCCTTATTGTGAATTGTCCCCAGCCAATGTATGAAGATTTTTGATTCCATTTCTTGCAAATTGAGATTCGCCCATCCAAAGAATTCTTCGCTGTCATCCAAGCTGTTTGAGTAACCAGTTAACCAATTAAACTGATGATTTTTTTTTAAACTTTATATACCATTTTTGTTTGATAACTTTTCCAAATACGTCTTCATATCCGAAACCTAACTCTGTCTGAGAAATTTTAAGGAACAAGGTAAGGAAATGAGGGTATTTGACAGGAAGTCAAATATAAGAGCACGTTTTCAAACTCTTAATAGGTATGCAATTTTAAAAAAATATTGGGAAATTAATAACTCTTGGACAAACACTCTGACGAGTATTGTCAACTGTTGTTAGAAACGTTGGTAAAAAATCAAATAATTATTGTTATTATTATTATTATTATTATTATTATTATTATTATTATTATTATTATTATTATTATTATTGAGTTTCTAAATTTCTCAACCTCTATGAGGATGGAAAATACCTATCCCGGGTTATACCAAGGGGTTAGGCTCTGATGATTTTTTATTTTTGTTTTAATTATTATCAGACATGTTCTATTGCATAAACCGTCTTACAATGTTGCAAGTAGCCAGTATAACTGCCCTTTGCATTGGCTCTAAGATGTTCTCCATTTTCCACTTTTTAAGACTTTCTGCAAGAGCTTTTGGCACTAAACCCGTTGCTGACATAACGATTGGGTTAATTCTGACGCTGTTGGCCCTGTACATTTTTTGCAGTTCTTTTGCTAAATCCGAGTACTTGTTGATTTTTTTACTGATTGTGGCTTGGATGTTGTGGTTCAGAGGGATCGCAATGTCGTATATTTCGATATTATTTTGTTCCTTACAAAACACGACAATATCAGGCCGGTTTGCTAAGATGGTCCGATCTGTTATTATCTCCCTATCCCAGTAAATTACAGCAGCTGAGTTCTCTAGCACGGGTGGGGGCTCATATTTATAGTACGCTGTTCTCTTTGTAATAAGATTAAAACGTATCGCAAGCTCTTGATACAAAATTTTCCCAACGCTATTGTGTCTGTTTGTATAATCATAACTTGTCAAGGTGGTACAGCCAGCTATGATGTGTTCAATAGTTTCCCTGACAGAACCGCATCGCCTACACTCGTCACTATGAATGCTTTCTCCTAGAATATGCTTTCTATAATTTTTTGTTGGAATGACCTTATCTTGGATCGCAATAGCAAACCCTTCGGTTTCAGAGTATAGCAATCCCTTTTTTAGCCATAGGTTTGAGCTCTCAGCATCGATATGACCCTCAGCTAAATCCTTTGGGTGTACTCCATGTAAGGTTTTAGATTTCCAAGACTCTATATGTTCTGTTATATTTTTAACGTTGTCGGGTACAGAGAGATTATTTGCGCTCAAGTTTAATGGCGTGTATTTGTTGTCTGCTTGTATAACGACTCTTAACAGTTCTTCGGACGCCGATGTAAAATAGTTTCTGAGGTTTAGCTTAAACCTCTCCCACCTTGGTTCCGGGGTAATATCATACGTTCAACAGCGCTTTTCGGATGATGTGATTGCGCTCTACAGAATTGTGTTCTGACTGACACAGCGATGTGGTCCAGGTCAGTGTCCGACCATGGTATCACCCCAAAAGAGTATGTTAAGACGGGGACTGCCCACGTGTTGATTGCTTTGATTTTGTTACCAGCGTTAAGCTCAGTCTTCAGAATTATTTTCACTCTGTTGTTGAATTCTTGTTTCAGATTTTCTTTGATTCTTGTGAAGCATAAACCTTTCAACTGCAGCATCCCTAAGTACTTGTAACTTTCTCCATCAGCTAGCTCTTCAATGATCTGGTTTTCTGTTATAGGGTATCCATCAGATGTTTGCATAATCTTCCCACGATATAGGTGAGCAAGTTTGCATTTTTCAATGCCAAATTCCATGCTGATATCGTCACTAAATGC